>VWPW01006105.1:389713-432097 GCA_013389825.1 Crypturellus undulatus
GCCGCGCCGCGCCGGGAGCAGCGCCCGAGCGCCGGTTTCCGCGCCGCAGCGGAGCTTCAGGACCGGAAAGTGCGCGTGGGGCTCGGCTCTTGTCCGCGCTCTGTTTGCTAAACCGTCTTGCAGTGTCTTGTTTTGATGATATTAGAGACGTAAAACGAGCTTTTCCCTTGCTTATTATGCTAGGCGTATTTGAGTGTACAGTGCCCAGTCCTCAACTGCGAATCTCCTCACTTCAAAATACGGCAAGAGACACACGTGTCTTACTCGCAAAGTTTAGGTGAAGCGTAACCCTGTTTCTAAGGTAAAGCATGTTTCCACAACGTTAGGAGCGTGATGGTGCTTTCCAGTGTCTTAAAAAAGAGCCAGTACCAACAGACAATACTAACAGAACAAAAAATCCCATGGAATTTTCAATTCCAAGGAAAACCTGCCAAGGAAAATGGCATCGTACATAAAACATAATAAATGCAACTTTTCCAGAATGCTTAACAGTATCTAAGCGCAAGATGTTACTGCAAAATAAATCTGTAGTTGAGCTGATTACAAATTTATGCAGTCTTACATAAACAAGACACAATCAAAGACATGAAGATCCACAAATTTATTCTTTCAAATGCTGCAGTGGCGCTTACGGGTAGATTTGCAATGCTGGCTTTGTGTATCAGGCATTTGAAGACAGCAGTGCTTTCTTCTGCCTAAGGGAAAGGATAATATCAGAATATTGGTGCAAGACAGAGAGAGAAAATATTCCCATAATAAATCACAAAACTTCTAACTAATATACGAATGGCATTTTCAGATTAACTGTTATACAGATATTAATAGTCAAATTACATAAAACTGCAAAACACATTTCAACTGTTCAAGCTTCTCTTTACAATAAAAAAGTTATATCTGATAAAAATATATTATTCTATACTACAGTTATCTAAATTAAAATGTTCATAGCGCTTTCTTTTAAATATTTATTAAAAAGAAAAAAAATCCCTAAACTTACCTTACACATTTTAGAACACACACCCCTACACATATTTTGAGATTATTGCCTATATTACAGAACTATGTATGATTATTTTTTTTGGACATGAAAGACAGATGGTGTTATTAGAAATATTGTTATTTTTTGTAAAAATTTATTTAAAAACTTATATTAAGCCATGTGAAAGTTGGTTTCCAGTCTCCAAAGGTTAGTTTCTTCAGCTATTTCTTCAAACTGTGCCCACTTAAAGAATGCGCTTATTAATTTCATGTCTTTCTTCTTTTAAGTACCACTGTTTCTTCTCTCCTGAGATCTGGGGAGTTACCAATATTTTGCAGTGATTTTATGCTTTTTACCCACCGAGCTCCAGTATTTTTACAGTGAGCATATAGTGTTTAAGCAAACAATCTGGAGCTTCAGTAGGACATTCCACAGACTCCTCACTGTGTACAAAAAAATGCAATAACAAAAAAATGTGTGTCCAAAAGCAGGCAGGAGGCGAACCGGAATTACCCATGAGGATGTTTCCGAATCATGACCAGCTTTGTGCACCCGTGTGGCAGGTTACATTTCTGTTGTGCCCCGGGAAGAAGTGCCTATGCACACGTCCAGGACAAGTTGAAAATCACATTGTGCTCAAACCAAATTGCCTCTCCTCTTTCAATTCTGTTGGAAAAGGGGGCCAAGTATCAACATAAAGTCTTCAAACACATAATATCTTACATGTCAGAAATGAAACAAACTGTTCAGCATTTTATAGAAAAATGGTTTTATTAAGTTTCACATACCTCAAGGCACTACCTACCTTGCTCAGTCAGGACAACAGAATACAATTGAAGTAATCATTACAGAAAAAATGTTTTAGAAAGTCTTTTTCTGCTACTTTTTCCACTAAATTCTCATGCATTTTCTCAACAGCTTCCCAAAATCCCAATTCCTACCTCAAAGTAGCCAATGAATGTGAACACTACTATTTATTTGCCATAAATCAAGTTCAGAGCTCTTAGTTTCTCATACAAGTGTTGATGACTTTGCTAAATTAAATCAGGAAGTATAAGCAATGACAATTGCTAAACATTGGGTACAGCGAAGTTGTCAGCTTTACTCTTGTCCTTGGGTCCTGGCAATTAAGATGTTACTGCTAAAAAACAAAAGTAGTTTCAACATCTGCTCTTAGGGTTCAGGATCCAAGGTAATGAGTTTTTTAGTTCTTTAAAGTAACACAGTTCACACCTTTGTGTGCAGTTCTGGGCTCCCCAGTACAAGAGGGACGTGGAGCTTCTAGAGAGGCTCCAGGCTCCAGCGCAGAGCCACAAAGATGATTAAGGGACTGAAGCATCTATCTTATGAGGAAAGACTAAGTGAGCTGGGCCTGCCTAGCCTGGAGAAGAGAAGACTGAGAGGAGATCTGATCAACATGTACAAGCACCTGAGGGGTGAATATAGGGAGAACAGGGCTAAATTCTTCTTGGTGGTGACCAGTGACAGGACAAGGGGTAACGGGTGCAAGTTGAAACACTGGCAGTTCCATCTCCATGTGAGGAAGAACTTCTTTCCTGTGAGGGTGACAGTGCCCTGGAACAGGCTGCCCAGAGAGGCTGTGGAGTCTCCTTTGGAGATCTTCCAGACCCACCTGGATGCCACCCTGTGCCACGTGCTCTAGGTGTCCTTGCTTGAGGGGGGTTGGACTAGGTGATCTCTAGAGGGCCCTTCCAACCTCAACCATTCTGTGATTCTGTGATTTAATATCTTTGAATCACAGAACAATATCTTCATATCTTCGAACAATTCGAAGATCAATAACTTTTCCCAGGCCTTTAATACACATTGCCGCTAGAGCCCTAGCTACGGGACTGCACAAGTGCTCCTGGCAGCAGACAGCCCAGCGCACGTGTTTGTGGAGTGTTTGCGGAGCACGGAAGCAGCTGATGCATCGGCCTCCAGCACCTGCAAGTGCTGGCGAGGGTCTGCCTGGTTCAGAAGAGCCAGAGCTGACACTCCTTTCCGGTTAGGAAGTAAATCCTGACAAGCAGATTCACTCCTGAGACCTCTTAACCTAGCTACATATTGACATATATACATGTAGGTAGACACATGCACACACATACAAACCTAGCGTACATACTAAACGTATGTATATAGTGTACATTTTAAACGTGTGCAGACAGATATTTGACAGTTATCAGGGATGAACTGGAGATGGCAGCCTGGACTGAAAGCAGTAGGGGCTGTGAAATAAATGCTGGCTCATCCGGCTGAAAGCCCTGAAGGAAGGTTCATGGGTACCCTACCTGGTGCTTCTGAGACATCCCCAAGTCTGGTAGAAGCAAACATGTATCTCAGATTAAACACACATGGAGATCTGCTCTCCTCTCAGCCAAGGCACATCGTGTTAGCTGAGTCAGAGCCAATTCCACTTTTGTGAACTAGGATGTTGATGTAAACACACTGCAAAGAAAGGAGCTATCAAATACATAAGTGCAAATCAGAACAGTCTCTCAAGCATTGTTAAAACTTAATCAGAACAAAAAATAAATACCAAACCAAGCAAAAAAAAAAAAAACCTCTCCAGTTTTCCTTTCCCTCTTTTAGGAGTTCCACATTGAATATGAGCATAATTAGAAGTCTGTGCAGGACATAATTCTCCCTCCCAAACATAAGCACATTAGCTGAGGCATATTGAAATGTTTTTGAAAAACTCCACTGAAATATCCCCCAGCAGCACTTCCACATATTTATTTCTCTATATAACACGTATATATTGACACATATATTCACTGAAGTATTTTATGAAGATCCTTTATAAAATCAGGGGGTGCACAAAGCCACATCAGTATCCGTGTAAGGTTGTATGTGCTTAGAATTCACAAGGAAACACTGAAAGCTGCAAGGTTGGCTGCCGGTCAGAAACAAGCTCTTGGCAAGCCAGATTTTGGCATCTGCCTGCACACATGTTCTGTACGTCACGGGAGGCAAACGAGGTTGTGGGAGAAAGAGGAAAGCAGGGACAGATGGCTACAAGGCTGGTGGGGAAGCGGCCCCGCTTTCTCCCTCCCCCAGCCCCCCAGGTTGAGGAGAGGGACAATGGAGCCGCTTCCCACATCCATGCTTTGGCCTGGAGCCAAATTGCAAAGCTGCTTTGCTTTCCTGAGAAAAGTGTGGAGGTACCGGAGGTGGAAAAGACTTTGACTTTTCTGATTTTGCAATAGCTTGTTTTCTTTTCCTTAGGGAATAAGATGTTGAGAGGAGTTCTCAGCTTGCTGGGCATTGTAACTGTATTTAATAAGAAAACCTTTTTAATAGAGCAAAAAAAGATCTCTGAAATTCACAATTAACAAACCCAGTTTGCTTTCCCCTCATATTTATCAATCACCGATTTGTCTTCATTAATCATGGGTAGAAACACAGGTATTCACTGACATTTTCACTTTACTTAATCTTCAGAAATTCAGACTAAGGAAACAGAAGAGTCACAATGCTGGGTCATGTACAGATAATAATTGCTGCTCGAAGCTGGAAGTACTACCAAGGACAAGAATAGCTTTGACTGCAGGCAGACCAAGACACAGCAAGAAGCTCATCTTCCCTAATTTAAGCAGGTAGCATTGAAACGGCATGCTCAATTTCCTTACATTACAATAAGATTTGACTGCTGAGCCAGTATCTTACTAAATCATTTCAAAATTAAGTACCAGAATATCCTTTTGCCTCGTCAGATGCAACTGCTTCCTACGTGGTTCCTACACAGAGTGCTTGTGTCAGCCCTTCACATCCACACAACATGTCTTTGCTGAGAAAAATCTCTCCCTGCAGACCGTGCTGTTCCTATCCTATTTCCATGGTAATAAAAAGTCACCATTAGCTTTTGTCTTTAAAGTTGAGCTTCCAAATGGTCTTACTTACAGGTCAGCTTCACCTCACCCTGCCTTATTCCCTCCCTTGCCTTCCAGGCTCTTTTATGCAGGCTGCTGAATTGCTGCTGGTTGAGGCCTCCTTTCCATGCAGCAGCCATTCTTGTATTCCAAAACCTTTTCCAGGCGCCTTTTCATTCATCCATCCTGCCTCTTTTAATAACGACGAAACCACCATCCCAAATGACATTCACCTCACTGTATTTAAGTTATAATACTGTGGAAAAGAAGGAACATATTTTGTGATGTGTAATGAGTCAATTCATCCATTAACTTCTGCCTAAGTAGAAAACTTGAAAATAATAAAAGATACTGTGATTTAGTGCATTACAGAGAGGGAAAAATAGCCATTTCTTGAGCAAAAGTGGTCTGGCGGTGAAAGAGACATTTCAAAGCCTAAAACTGGAGTACTTAAGCCAATCCATTTTCTAAATGCTGATGAAGCAGGAGGGCAACCACAAGAGCAATGCGTCCACCTCAGCAGTGACTGCAGAGGTGTCGTCCTGGCTCCAAAGCCCTCTTGGGTCCTTTAGGAAGAACTGGCAGCTCCTGTAAACTGCCTGTGCGGGGGGCGGGAGGGGGCTCTAGGAAGGAGACGGTAACGTTTTCCACCGCTACAGGCATCTCGGCTACCCAAGATGCTACATCAAAGCTCAGGATTACCTGCTGGTGCCAACCTCATGCCTTACATTAAAGCTGGATGCTCATGCTGTTTACCTAAAGCATGTTTTAAGGAGGATAATTTTCTTTCATTAATTTATATGTATGCCTTTTTTCTGCTCTCAAAACTGATCTGAATAATTCATATCTCATTTCTCCTCTGTTATTATAATAGGTTCCAGGCTTTTTAGCCACACTCCTACCCACATGGCTGAACTCCACTGCACAGATACACTTTTAAATAATATTTTTGTATTTTGTCTCCTTTGTGTTCCGAAGACTCCAAAACAACCCAGTAATGAGAGAGTCTCACGGGTTTGTACAGCACAGGATTCTATTTTATCTCCTGAGCGCAGCCATTGGTACAGCCCAAAGTTCCTGTCACAAACTCTAGCTTACGGCTCATGCCCTATTGCCTAGCACGCAGCTCTGAATTTATTGCACAGGCCAGCATGACACGCACAGCCTCAGCTGACATAGTTTTATATGTGGCAGCGATGGGGGCGGTTGCAGACCCAGAAAACAGTAGGTTTCTCACATCTCCCTACTAACTTGCCCAGAACAAAGGTTTTTTGTTGTTTTTTTTTTTGTACTGAACAGCACCATATGACACTTCCAGTCTTACTCCTCAACAAGTATCCTGAGTCCCAATTTACGACCTATTATTCAAAACCTACTATATATACAGCATTAATTATTTCCTGATGGCTTATCACTACCCGATCTAAGTACTTCACAGATTAATAGACATTTTTTTCATAGTCTCCTTTGCAGGCTGTGATGCAAAAACAGTAACACTAAATATGGCCACTAATACAGGATCTTTTGCATTGCTTCACACTTATTACATGATACTTACTAAACTGCAGTCCCACCTCAGTATACAATAGCAAGGACTTCTGCAAAGGACACTCTGGGTTTCTCACAACCCCCAGTCCCTAATCGAGGAACATCAGCAGACCCATAACAAAGGGAGATTGAAAGGAACATTAAATGCAAGCAAAATGCTGAATCCCACCAGCTGCTGCTGCTGCTGCTGCTGCTGCTGCGCGGGAAGAGCCGGTCCCGCTGCTGCAGGGCGCGCAGGGGGCCACAGCCTTCCCTGCGCGCGGGGCTGGCCCAGGCTCTGGGCTGAGCAGCTTCGCAGCGGCACTCGCACCTTCAGGAGGGCCCAGCCTGGAGTTTTACACAGCCACACAGCGGCGAGGAGGTACGTATTGTTGGCCGTTTCTGCCCTCTCCGACCCCTTCTCCTTCCTCAGCTTGCAGGAGTTTTCGAAAGGTCACCTCACACTTCCTTCCCACAGCCACCGTCAACGCGGCCCGGAGCCGTGCGCGGCCCAGCACGCCGTGTGCGCTGCACGCAGGTGGGACACAAGGTCCTTGGCCGAGCGGCTTTCAATTCCTGCCCTTCTTAATACGCCCTGCCCTTTCTGGGCATTTTCCCTCAAAAATAATTTCTCTTTTTCACTCTGAGCTTCTGCTGTTCAGCCATTTTTAGAAAGAAAGACAGAACCTTGCTTGCATGTTCCTGGCCTGCTGCCCCCACCTCCCACCTCTTTTATTACAGATTTTTGTATATTCCCCCCATTGGTACTTCACTCTGAAAAAGTTGCTGGAATCAGCTTTTAGCCTAAAAGCTTCAGAGTCTGCAGAAAGTTCAAATACAGAAAAAGTATTGCAAAGAAAATGGAAGCCACTTACTCTATATGCTCATAGTGAAAGTAAAAACGCCTTCATATGCAGCAAGGAAGATTTAACTTTTCCTAATCTCTAGCTAATACTAAAGACACTGAAGCCCTAAAGGGACTTGGACAGGAGAGAAAACTCAGTCACTGGCTGGCTTTTTGCAGGACAGATCCTTGTCTCTCCAACAAAACTGGCTGAGATGCAGTTGATCCTGTCACACTATGGAAGAAAAATAATAATAATAAACATTTGCTTTCAAGAATTTCAAGCTTTTTGATCAGACTATTCAGAGTTCTTCTAATCAAATATCTGCATTCCTGAGTCTTGATTTCTAGCTGCTTTTTTGGTCAACTATACTTCAGCTGCTTCAAGCTCATGCCTTTACCCTGAAAGAAGTGGAAGAAAGTTTCCCAATAGTCCGCCATCTAAAAGCCGGTTAAATGATGCAGCATCTTGTTAGAGAGAAGGAAGCAAACTAACTAGCAAGGAGAAAGTTCTGAAACTGGTGATAGCTCTTGGAAGCTCAGCCTTTTGTTTCAGTTCCTTACACCAATATTAATCTGGAGTGTCCCAGCAAAACTAAAAGAATGTTTTAAAAAGTCTGCTTATCTTCTGAGTACTTATTTTGTAATTAGCTTACTTCTTTTTCCAAGCCTCCTTCCCAGTTGCCAAGCTGCATGGGAAATAATGCACAGTTAGGCCAACAGATACTTAAAAAAACACAGGTCCCGGGGCAATGCACAAGTACAGAGGTCGTGGGGCAGTAACTTCAGCAACTTTCTGAAGCGACTTTCAACTTAGTCCGACTTTAACTGGACGAAGACAGAGCGTGCAGAACTGGGAGGAGGGCCCGGAGCCACAGTCGCCCCTGCCGCCCGCAGGGCCGGGGCCGCAGAGAGCAGGCGCAGCAGAGCGGCCAGCTCCCGTGTCATTGCTCTGCCGACTCCATGAGGAGAGCTGCTCTTTTCAAACAGATCCTTGTTTTTGAGTGAACTGATCCATTTCCTCGGGGCTGCGGTGTCAGGCTCTCACTTTCCAGGCTGCAACTGGAGACTTAGTTAAGTGGAAATACTTGGCACCTTTTCTTCTTTAGGAGAAGAGCAATAGATCACCTTGTACCTTTTGCTGTTTGACTGCTCTGTTGGTATTAGCTACACTGCCGTACCTAGGGAAAGGCAGGATTGTGGGATCCCAAATTCAGGGCCTGTGTTGGGGCCCCCAATTGCCTGCCTGGCCCTTCTGGCACCACCATAGCACAAGAAGCATCTGAATAGATCTAGGACTGGGCACCTCCTTTCGGTAGCTGCTTGTGCCACGCAAGGTCCAGCGTGTGACCCAAACTGTCACAGAAGGGTCAGGGCGCCACTCGAAGTGCTGAGCCTCTGCACCCCCTGAAACACCAAAATTACCCCAGCCCCTAACCCAGCACCACATCCTTCCCCAAGACATCTGCATCTCAGCTGGTCTGAGTGGAGAGACCAGGATCTGTCCTGCAAAAAGCCAGCCAGTGACTGAGAGGTTTTTCTCATGTCCAAGTCCCTTTAGGACTTAGTGACTTCAGCATTTGCTAGAGATTAGGAAAAGTTAAATCTTCCTTGCTGCACATGAAGGCCTTTTACTTTCATTATGAGCATACAGAGTGAGTTGCTTCCATTTTCTTTGCAAGTTTTTTTCTGTATTTGAACTTTCTTCAGACTCTGCAGCCCTTAAGCTAAAGGCCAGTTCCCACAATTCTTATCTCAAAGTGAAGTACCAAGGGCAGGCATACGAAAAAAAAAAGAACCCAAACAAACAAGCAGAAACCACTATGCAAAATCCATTACATCATGAGAAGATGAAATTTAGATACATCTCCTCCACTTGAGAGCTTGTGGCTGTGATATTTTAGGGAGGAGCACAAACACTTTATTTATAAAGGAAGACTCGCCTCCTTTTAGCGAATTGTATAAGAGTAATTTTCCAGACAGGCCTTCAACTCTCTTCTCCACGGTCGAACAAAGGGGCCTCAGTTGCAGATGCGCCGCGCGGGACCGGCTGCTACAGCAAAAGCCGTTGCCTCCTAAGGAATAACTGCCCTTAGGGTCCCTTGGGTAGGAGAGGCTGCGACCTCGCTCCCTGCACGGCCGCTGTGTTGCCGCCCTTCAGTGCTCCTGAGCGCAGTCTGGGCTCCGAGTTACTCATCAACAAACTCTTAGTGGGGAAAAAGGAAGTACTAAAATCATAAAAAAAATTCTCTCACTGGTTACTGCAGTAACTAGACTTTATATATACTTGGCATTAAAATTTTATCAGGCACATTTCAATAAAGCCTTAAACACAACGGTCCCCACCAAGTACCAAACACATCCAACTATTACTTGTGCAAGAACGTTCACAATCCCTTAAGATCAAAGTTGTCCAAAATGCTTCTCTGTTAAGTTATTGCAAACTTGAGCCACTCAGACCCGAGTCCTACATGTTGCTCTGCAGCAAAGAGGAATAAAAATCCTCAACTGATTCATACCTGTACATTTTTTGTTGATTTGGAAGATGAAAAGCAAAGTCTTATTTACAAAATATATCCTTTAAGGTAAATACTACTGCTTTATCTTCCCATGTACATGCATCAGGAGGAGCTGGGTAATTCCAATGACAAGACAGACAAGGACAACAGCTGAAGAGATCACTGCTAAGAAGGAAATTTACCTACAGGTGAGCAATTTTTCCCTCTTTTTTTTTTTCCTTTTTTTTTTTTTTTTTTAAGAGGATACGTGCACAGCTGGCTCTCCCTATTCTTTTGCTTTAGCCATGGGAATATAGTGCAACATGTGTGGTTTTTACTTGGAAGCAAATTTGTTCTTTCTGCAGCAAGGTCAGATGGATTAGAGAGTTGACACTGTCACACAAAAATGGACACTTCATGTTTATGAACAATATCTAAGTTTAATCTAAACCTAGTTTACAGTTGCACCAGAGGAAGAACAGTTTCAGTCTTTCCAGTAAACGAATGTGGCAGCTGTGTTTCTATCACCAATAACTGGGTACAACAGAAGTGAACGCACAGAACAAAGCAGTTATGCTCAACCTTGCACCTACCCTGTATGCAGCTTTGCAATGCGTTGATGAAGGCTGCACTCAGCCCAGCCCTCCGGCCACCCTCAACACAGGTGGTTTTCCAGCTGTCTGAGGGACTATCACTGCCATGGCCCCACACGTTCACTGGGAGCTCGAGTACATCTGGGGCTTGCCTAGGGCAGGCTCCAGGCGAGTTCTCCAAAAGAAAACAACCTCAAATGACCAAATGTCCAAGACCCACTCAAGGAGCCAAACCAGTAAGCAGGGATGAAGAAAAGATTTACTCCAGAACTCACAGACTACCACAGTGGGGTAAATCCATCTGGAGCCCTCCCCTAAAGAGAAGGCCTCTATCACCATGTTTAATCTGATACAGCATACTCAGCCCTGGGCTGAATCACCACTTGCTAATTACCTGGGAATTGTGTCCTGGTGTTCCTGACCGCATCAGTGGGGATTGCTGCTTCCAGCGCCTGCAGCACGAGCAGCAACCAGGCAAACAGCACTACCGTATCCGATCTGTCTCTCCCTCCAGGGGGGATTTTCACATGGCCATTCAAAAAGGGGCTGCTCAGGAGAACTTGAGGGCAGAAGCACAACTCCTGTTCCAGATATTCAGAGATTATTTACTTGCATATGAGTTAAAAATTAACTAGTAAAAAAGGGGGCACTGAGATGCATAAGATGCAATACATTTCATACACACAAGCATTTTACAAGTCCATATTACAAGTCATAATGTCGAATACATCAACATTCCACAATACAAAGTTCATCTTTATATTTTAAAATAGAATATAATAAATATTAATTCACATTAAGACACTTGCCACAGTAAAATTTCTGAGAGAAAGTGCTTTACCTATACAAAATACCCTAAAGCCTACTAAACAAGCTCTGAAGCTCTCCATCTTAGAGGGAGTAGGGGTAGAAATAAAATTAGTACAAGTGACATCCAGAAAATTTGAGAGAAGTCGAGAACTCTCAAGTTTACCATGTACCTCAACTGATAAACTCGGGTCAACTTCACCTGGAGAGTCAATGCCATGAGTTTTATATAATACAGTTTAAAAGTAGCAAAATACTTGATTTACGTGTAAGCTGCTTTTTTTGAAACTGTAACTTAATAAATCTGATGCTCAAGGGGTAGAACTGGCTTACAGATCAAAAATTAACAAGAAAAAAAACCATTAGCAATACAAATCTATTTATGTCATTTTGCAGACAGAATTGAGCCTGTAGGATGCTACTTTCTGAAGATAAGGATTTAGACTATCCAGAGACTGAATGAGCAGCGAGGGAAACAACAATAGAGCTCTTTGTGGTAAAAATACCTCTTTATTTGGAATATACTTAAAATTAGGTTTCTGTTGTAGGTAAGAAAAATAGTATTCTGACTTGTGGCCAGTGCTGATTCCGGTCACAGGCGATACTCTTAACAGCTATGAATAGTTATTTGCACGGGTGTTGCCCATCAGCAATTTTCACTGCTGTCCAATTCACCATCTCCCGTTCTTAAGTATGCGGAAGAAAACACCCTTACCAAGGTTTGTATTTCGATTTTGATAAAGATGGACAGAGTGACTGGGCAGCGATTTGAGACCACTCCAAGCTCACACAGAGCTTCTAGGAGGCTTCTTCTAGTGACAACAGCTGCGTGGCACTGTGTGGAGAGCTGATACAGAAGAGTGTTAAGGGGGCAACTCTCCGGGAAGACCGTGGCACGGCAGAGCCCACTCCTCTGCTACACAGTCTGCACTGCACATAGCAGCAACTTAAGAAACTTCAGTTCATCCTCTACTCCTTTATACAAAAGCACCAAAGAACAAAATATAAGGGTATTTAAACCTTTCTGTTTAAGCCTTAGACTACTTTGTGTGTACAGTTTCTACTCAATCTACTAGATTCTTTCTCTTGCTCTGCTGTAATTACAATGAAAGGTGATTAACTGGCTCATGCTGTAAACAAAGATACACAAACCCTGTGTGTGAACTTCACTATTTTATAAGTCTGCACAAATACCTACCTTCCCAATACATAAAAAAACTCTTTAAATTACCAGAGCATTTCATTAGGTAACATCTTGTAATGTATGTTTTCATTCAATTAAAACTGCTATCTCTGAAGGATTTTGTCTGTGTTCGTAAAAGCCCAAAGTCCCTTTTCAATACCAGATACATCAGACAGGGAAAGTATTCTTCAGGCAAATTTGTTATTTTTCTTGTAGTTTCTTCCATTCTCTGCAGTCAATATGAAGTCATAAGCTACAGTTTTTAAGTTGACTTCCATATGTAGATGTTTCTTAAATAGAGATGGGGAAAGAGTGGATGATGATACTACAATCTCCCAAACACTGAGAATATGCAATTATAGCCAACAGGCCAAAAGTTTGTGGCTGCTTTAAGCAGCATTTCAAAAATATATATAAACATCACAAAATAGGCTTTATCAGGAAGCAATTTGATACTCAAATAAATAGAAAATTTGCATTTTAATGTCACATTGAGTTTTAGTACATTTCAATCCAAGAAAAAAAATAAACCGACAGACATGGTAAGAGTACAGGATTATATATATTACAATATGCCTTGTTATAATACATTTGTGGCTTCATGGTAAAAAAACTCAAGGGCAGATGGAATCTGAGCTCATTTAAGTAATTGTCAGGAACAAAACATTAAATGCAGTTCTGAAATAAGTACTTTTATTTAATTTCAAAATCTTAAAACAGCAGTAGACCTTGGCCCTTAAAAAAAAAGGTTTAGTTAACACGGAGCTAGCTAAATAAGTATTCTGAAAGGTTTAAACAATATAGAAAAATGCTTTCCCCAGGTTTACATACCATGAAAGGATAGATGATTTCAAGGGCACCTATGGCTAACTCCAGGTTGGGCTTGACCTAGTATGCATACACTAATGATCTCTTGAAGGAAGTTTTGGGTCCATTTCACATGAAAGCAAGAGAAAGGGTTACTGTATGCAAAAATATTTTTCAAACTGTTCTTACTTTGTAATCGAAAACTAAAGGCATGGTCTCTTCATTATAAAAAAATAAAGGTACAACAGAAACTCTAAAGGAAGGTATTCAGCTATAATGAAGTTGCAACCCTCTGAAAAGAAAGAAACAGGAGAAAAAAAAAGTCAATTAGCTAAGCTTTGTGCTCTAACCAAACTACTTACAGTGATTTTCAATGGCAAAAGCCCATGCTGACTGGGTGATTCGACAGTTCCGAATACTTTTTGCAATAATTTTTATTTTTATACAAGGACACTAAAATGATCCAGTCATGCAACGTTCATTTTAAGCATTCTGCATCTCTTTTCCAATCTTATAGCTAAGGATCTTGTTCCAGTCAATCTTGGTGCGGGTAACTGGCAACTGTCGACGTAAGGCCTTGAAGGTAGTGTCCGACATAGTCTGATAGTTCTCACTGATAGCAGTCTGTTAAACACAGGGAAAGTCATACAAAGCAAAAAGACACATGAAAAGCAGAACTAGCACGTTACAGAACAAGTGACTACATGGTTCTTAACACAGCTCTTAGACAGGCTAATTAAAAATATGCTACATTAACATCAGTTAGTGAAAGTAAACTATTAACTAGGATGAAAGTGTGTGAAGAAAGTTGCAGTAAGACAGATGCAATAAATCTGTCTCTAAACAATGTGTGTTTCAGCAAATAACTGTGTTAATCAGCCACATGAACATGTGCTGGTCAGTTAGGTCTGTCCATTCCAGGCACCGCAGTCTTCCCCTGTTTTTTTCTGTAGGAATGGTAGTCGGCCCAAAACACAGCATAAACATAAATGTAATGCATGTGCTGCATATTTAGTAAAATTTTGCTGATTTTTTTTTAACAGACAGAACAAGTCATTCTGTGTCTGAAACTAACCATGGCCTAACGGAACATAAAGCCACTTCTACAGAGCGTATCTACAACAGTTACACTTTTCTGATTTTAAACTGAGCAACTGAAATGGATAATGCTTACAGCCACACATAACAAAACTATTTTAGGGCATCCTGTGAACAAAATGTATGCAAAATCCCACTTAAGGAATGCAATAAAACTCAGATACACACTGATATTTGATCACACTAGGCACTACAGACATGTACTTTTTTCTCTCCAAGAACACCTTCTAATGTAAAGGTGAGCAAGTGGGTGCAAACGCCAGGGGGTTTGGAGAAGGAAGATACAGAGAGATCACATGTTGCTGTTAAATGTGAACAACTACATCATCTTCATATAAATTTCAAAAAATAAGCTGAAGCAGTTAGTGATTTTTTTCACCAACAGAAAGCCACATTTCCTACTTCAGTAAATTAACTACATCTGCTCATTACAGAATACTAGCTTTGATTAAGTATGTAATTTTTTTTTACAGGCGATATATAATACTTGTTTCCAACTTACCTGATATTCATTTTCTGCAGCCTCTACGATTTTTATAAATTCCTTTGCTGTCTGGGCTTCATTCTAGAAAAAAAAAAAAAAAAGAGCATCTGAATTAGGCCTGATGTACAACATGACTCTATGAAGGCCAATTTATGTTTTTCCCTTGTAACTGTGGAAGATGTCAGTTGGATTCCATGGGAATACTTGAACAATTCAGGGCTAAAAACAGTTAAACCAAATATACTTCAAAAATACACATGGCACCTACTTTCTTGTTACATCAGAATTATATTTCATTGTTACACTGGTTCAGAGTAAAAACTAAAATTATGAGGAGACAAATCTAGGAAGTACAACACAGTATTGGTTTATTCACATGCAGCAAGCTCACAGATCTATTAAATGGTAGCAAATATACATATTATATCTATGTAATATAAAATAGATATAAATCAAAACAGTCCAACAGCAAAGAGCATAAAGATTGCCATGAAGCTCTTTAAAAAAGCTTGATTAAAAATATTATGGTTTGTTTGGTTAAATAAACCAAATTCTGTGAATAAAACTGTGTTTGCAAGTATCAAACCACACATGTAAATCTCTACAAACATGTACAGATGCTACCATTATCAATGTCAAAACTTCCCTACAAATCCAGAAAAACTTCAAGTATTTCAGTTAGCCAAAGAGTACACAGCATAAAAAGATGCATAAAAAAGCTGCACAAAATAACATTTGGTCAAGTGAAACGCTTTTTGCATCTGGCAAATGAATCAAGGCCGCGAAGCTCAAGGTTAAATACCTGGTCTTCTAAAAAGATCTACAAGCACATCTTGCAAAACAAGGCAATTCACCCCATTCCAAAATCTGATCCTGACTAACAAGATCTTGGTTTGAGGCCTCATCCTTGAGCTTCTAAGTGTGTTTTGGTTTGTTTGGTTTTTAAGCTCCAGTGACCCACTAGAGTCAAATCTGCAGACAAGTCAGCTTGAAAGAAGAGTTGGTATCAAGTGAGGTGTCATGAATTTCAGAACTCTGACTGGGTGCTGGAGTCCTTTCGCAGACCTGCTCCTCCCGAACCTGCAGCCAGCAAGGACCGCTGCAGTCCCACAGAGTCTCCTCAGCCCTTTAAGACCAGTGTTTTAAGCTTAAGTCACCAATGACAAAATACGAGTGTGTGCAAGAAAAGAGACCAGATTAAATGATCAAGAGAAGACTATGGTAGTTTCAACCTAAACTGAAGCGAAGATTCTGTCAAACTGAGCCTAACAGCTCTGAGACCGCTCCTGGACTGGATGGAAACAGGAACAGGGAAAGGTGCAGACCAACTGGATAAAACAACCTCACAGCTGCATCAGTAAGAGTTTATGTCAGTTACGTGCTTGCTGCAGAGAGAAAATTGCCACACAAAGAAAGGACAAGTTTGGGGGGCTCTTTTTAATCTGCCAGTCCTCTTATGTGATGTAAGAGTCTGCTGCCTTTGCCCCCTTGAGGTATAGATCCAAGGTTGCACACTGGTAACCAGCAATATCATCGCTTTTGTCCCATCAGGAATAGATAGAAACTTAAGAAAAAAAAAAAGTTTTTCTACTCACTCATTGTTCTTCTGGCATTTCTTTAAATGGCAGAATTGGACTAAGCTACTTCCAATACAAAAATGAAGCAAAAGCTACTGAAAGGGGAACTTCCCACATCATTTCCCCGAAGCAAGTGTTGGTTGAATGAATGACTAAACAGATCCCTCTCCTTTGGGGTCAGAAGTAATTTTATGTCTACAGCTCCAGAACTGTTATCACTTGGCACAACATTACCCCATTCCTCATGCTGCTACTGCAAATGAAAAGCTAACAAGCCTTGCTTTATATTAATGAACAATGTCCTTTATTGATGATCTGGTCATTACTAGTCATGAAGCTAGAAATGCTTCTACCATTTGCTTTCTCTTTGTCAGTTTAACCTCACTTGCTTAAGCTTTATTAAAGTAGTATTTCCAATAGGAAATATTACTGTTTATAAATATGATCTTCTAAGCAAGAGGAATATTACCTCCAAAGTAATAGCTGCTCATGGTGCAACTTTATCTACTCTTAAAGGATGCATCGTAACTATTTCCAAATACTATCTACTCCTCATCACTATATGGAAAGAAACTGAAAATAAAAAGCCTTAAATCCAAAGTGTGTTATGCCTCTCAAGCTGAGGCAGCTCTGAAAGGGACGAAAAATAAGCTGCAGCCAGGAAGCTCAGCCCCAGCTCCTGATGAAGCCCAAGGCCCGGGGAGCACTTGCTGCTGCATCGCTATTTCCAGCATACTGGCGCTCCAGGGCCTTGTGCTATTTTAGCAGGTAGGTGTAACTCTAACTCCACATTCAAAACACAGCTCTACAGGTCACTTTAGAGACTACAGTGAATAAATATATACAACCAAAATGCAGAAAACAAGCTAATTTAAACTTTACAATCAAAGTTAATTTATCTTATACAATCCACAGGCAAGCCCACATTAAATTAATTTTCAAGTGTTCAGACATCTGAGTTTTTCCTTCAGTAACTACATGCTAGGTAGGAGCAGTAATAATATATATCAAATTATATGTAATATTATATAATATTTTATAGAAATTAAAACATTGATTCCCATTCATGAAGGGCAAACTTGCCCCCAACTTTCTGATTTTTTAAGCTTTGCTTCTTTTTCAAAATTAAAAAGTCACTTCAACATACACAGTAAGGTTTCAAAAGTTTACTTACGGACACTGTTAAAGAATCCTGTATGTCTTTATGGCTCACTAGCTGAACATTACCATCTTCATAATAGTGAACCTATACAAAAGTAAACAAAAAACATATTAAGTTTTACAAAAAATAACATGTGGGGATATGAAAATTAATATATTTAAATATAAGTGTATTTAAAGTATTTAAATATCTTTGAAAGAAGACAGTGGAGAAGCTGTGGATACTGTGGACACGTTTCCATACTGATGTGCCTCAAGTAGCATCTCAAACAAAGAAGCCTCTGAGGTAAGGTGTACTCACTCAGTACAACACTGACATCGCCCAAGGAAACGTTAACACTAAGAAGCCCAATCCCTCCTCCAACTCACTCAGAATCCCCTGCAGAGAGTCCAAGCTGCCTGGCGCTCTAAAGCTGACATCAGCATAAATCTCGTGTTTCACCGAGAAACAGTCTTAGTGAACACATTCGGGAGGAACAAGGATGAAAAGTCAAATCTATTTCTGGGACGTGTTGTTTCTTTTAAGGAAATATGATAAGTAACGGCTCCGTACATGCATTTCTCACAGCGACATCCTTCTGTAACACTAGGTCTGGTTTCAGATGAAACCAAGAAGGATGATATATATGAAGAGAACTTCTCTGGAAAAGTTAAGTAAGGAGGGATGACAAAATTATCCACCAGGTAGTATTTCAAGCCAGGACACCTATCACTTGTTTTTCAGGCACAGTGTGAGCATGTCAAGCCTCAGGGAAGCTTCACTTCCAGTTAAAAACTCTGCTGTTGCAGTTTGTCCTTACAGAGTAGGAGAAATTTAGGAATAGGATGAAAGGTTGGCCAGGGACGAAAAATAATGATCTGATTACTTGATCTGATTCCTTGATGAATTAAAGGATTTTCTGAAGCCCACCATTAGAGGTTAACAAGGATCACCTGGTGAAGGTAAAGAGATGAGGGGATATAAGGGTCATCTGGGGGATACTCTGGACAGAGAAGAGGCTGTGGGGTTGCTGGGCTGTTGGCTGCTCCACTTTTTCCCCCACAGAGAAAGGACCTGACTGTGCCTGGTAGGTACCACACTCTTCTAAAATAACATGATGCCAAAAGCCAGACCAATTCCTACTGTTTTAATAAACTCAAGCAGAGTGTGTACACACCCTAAGGAATTGGACCAGGAAGTCTAATCCTGCTGCCTCCCACATGACAGTCATCCTCTTTGGTCTCAAGATACCTGCATTCCTGCTTGGATACCATCTCCTTTCTGAATTCTCTAAAGTTGGTAGGAAGGGCAAGTTCTAAACAAAGGAGATTTGGGTTGAAAAGTTTCAAATAACAGAATAACTAAACCCAAAGGTTCCCATACTTCTAAGCAGTAGGATGAATAGCACACTAAAGACTA
This sequence comes from Crypturellus undulatus, assembly GCA_013389825.1. Classification (NCBI taxonomy): domain Eukaryota; kingdom Metazoa; phylum Chordata; class Aves; order Tinamiformes; family Tinamidae; genus Crypturellus; species Crypturellus undulatus. The sequence goes on from VWPW01006105.1 coordinate 408,543, forward strand.
TTACTATCACTTAAAAATAAATAACTAAAATCAGTAGCCCTACATCAGACAACACCTACCCTCAAGATGCATCTGTGCAAATGGGAATGCTACTTCACGGCACAGGAAACTAAAAGAGGGCTCAGCCAAAGTCCTCAGAATCAGCACATTAAATACTTACTCAAAAGGATTAGATTTGTACACAATTAAGTGGCTAAACACACTGAATGGGTATCTCTACTTGCTTTACTTGGGACCTCAAATTCTCTTTTAATATTTAATATGCTGGCCTCAGACTCCCTTGATAGTAAGTGGAGATCTTACTAAAGAGGATAAAATTAAGCCTTTAATTAAGAAAATGACATGGGTAACTATACCTGAATTTTCAAGATGCCAGCCACTTGAGTAGTTGAAGGGGTGATTGTAAACTTCCACTCTGACCTCCAGCGGCCGTTCCTTTAAAAGAGGAAATCAGATGCAAGTGAGGGAAATAAAACTTTTAGATAAAATGGTCAGTTCTAAGGATTTGTTTTCACCCTGCTGGTCAGGGGAAAAATAAAATAAAAAAGGAAATCAGAAAATGAAATACCGAACACACATGCACAGAGTCTTTCAAGTAGTAAATAAATATTCAGCCTCACAGCCAATCAAAGAAAGAACAGTTTTCTGGAATATTTATCCTCTCTTTTGGACAAGAGCCATGAAAATTAATAAGTAAGGACCTCTTAACAATAGGATTTAGGTTCTAAAAAAATCCAAAGACTCCAATGTTCTTTCCCTTTTTAATTAGGCATATATAGTCAATATTTTATTTCTAGGTCCTGAATCTCCTGCTGAGTCAAAGTCACACTTAAGCAAAAAACATCAGGCTGCAAAAGATTTATGGAAACAAAAAAGGCATTTAAATAGCAAGACTTTCAGCAGTACTAATCTGTTAATAGCACTTTCAGCTCTTCAGGCATTTTTGTTCCAGAATGGCAACTGCCTCCTTTGCACTAAACTGCTTAAAGGGAGTTTCAACCATCTGGAACACAGCATGGAGAGACTGTAGTTTTACCTGATTTCTTTCTTGCAAATTAGACCTTTTTGATCTAGTTAGGTTAGTGGGTTAGTTGGTTACATTAGAGCTATATTAAGAAGACACTGTGGCTGTGTCTCAATTTCTTCTTTAATTACAGTTAAAAGAAAGACAGTTTTGAATGTTAGGTGTAGATTCAAGTGCAACCAACGTAGGCAGATGTAAGAACTTGGAAACTACTGGATACCAAAAGATCTACTTTGACAACTTATATAAATATATATATATATATGCATACACACACACACACATATATATATGTGCTCAAATATACTAGCATCCTTCTGTATGAAGTGTTCTACGTTAAACAGAATACATCTCTGATTTGCCCCTGCTGATTTTTTCTTGGGGATGTCACTTATTTTCATTATCCACCAAACTGGCATTATCCACTGACTGGCTAAGGAGCCTTGTCAATTTTGAATCCATTTCCCCAGCCCCAAATCTGATATGCTTTTATTAACACATATCTTACTAAGAACAAGAATCAGTGTTTTGACTAACACCTTGTAAAACTTTTAGGAACATAGTCATCATCTACCCACAGATGTCTGACCACAAGTTTTTTAAAGAGTAGCCTCAGGAACTTCAGATTTTTATCTATCAAAGACTGTTGCATATCTGTTTCTCTTTTATACAGGAGCTAAAATATATTTATGAACTGTGCATATTCAATTCAAAGTGTATGGGATAGTTTACGTGCAGAGCATTTAACTGATACAGAGTCATGGTGGAACAAGTACTTATATGTAATATTGACCTTCTGCATTAAAAAACAAAGAGTTCTCTGCATTTTCATTTGTGACCCATGGGATTACTAAAGATAGTATCAAGCTGATGCAGCACAGCAAATAAAACTAAAACCTACAATATTTAAATAACCCAAAGTTCACTCCAGATCATGGAAAACATCCTTCAACCAAGAGTATATCATCAAATTCATAACAGTTTGGTTCATTAAGATTGGACTTGTTTCTACCCATCCCAAAGTTTTAATTCACTGTAGGACTTTGATTAAGTGATAATCTTTAGGCCATTTTCTTTCTCTAAAACATGCAAACTAGAACAAGTTGTTTTCACTCTGTCATTCAAAGTGGAATTTCACCAAGCATAAACCACTGCATTAGGGAACACAGGAACATGTATTGGTGCCAGTAAGGAATTTTCTTCATAGTATTTGCAACTTCATTTGGAAGTACCTTAAGCCCTGCTCTCACCAGACGTAAGCTCCGAAACGTATGTTCTAGCTATTGGGCCTCGGAAGTCATAATAAGGATGTTTTTCTCTTTTGGACATCTTTCTAGGTAGACTGCTTTATAGGAGTATTTAAAAAAAATCACTTTTTCTCCCCAGCAAGTATTTCTTACTTGACAGAAGCACATTTTTATTTGACCATTTTGCATTTTCCTCAGTATTTTGCCCAAGCAATTGATATACTTCTTTTCTTTATGGTGAAGTTAGTAAATCATCTCTTCTTAAGAGCTCCTGTGGCTGTTAAATTTTCATCAAGAAAAAAGGGATTTGAAAGGTAAACAGTTATTCCCTGCAACATGTTCCCTCAGACACTTCAAGGTATACAAGTATTTCAGAAAAATAGTTCACTTAACCAAAAAAAAAAAAAAAAAACGGTGGAAGGGGAAGCAAAACAAGATTAGCTAGCAAGGACTCTCTTCAAACACTTAAAAAATGTTTACTCGGCTTTTTCTTTCCTCTTTTCCAGCAGTTCCTCACTTTCCCTTTCCACTCTGTCCACATCATGCACTCACACCCAAAAAATTTAAATTATTCAAATTACAGCAGTAGAGAAGCAAGCAAATAAATCACTTTTGCACCCTAAAAAAAGCCAAGGCCAAAGAGGTTAAGAGACAACTAGAAAAAATATGGATATTGAGAATTACAAGATGATGTTCTGTAGCAGCCCACATCTGCTCTGGCTATCCAAATTAATCCAGAATATCATCAAAACTATGCAAGAGAATGTTTCCATGACCAGCTTGAAAAATAAGCATGGCAACCGCCTTCAAATTTCTTCTCATATGTGCTGCTTCATTGCTCTGGCCACAAAGACACACACAATGTAATGGTACATAGTAACCCAACACAAACCTACAAGAATAATATAGATTGTCTGGAGCAATATTTGAAGAAGAGCTGTAAGAAAGATTCATTGGAAAGTAAAATCGGAAAATTTTGTGGAAGTTCTGCAAAACAGAATTTGTGCAATCTGCTGTTTTGCTTCCTACAAAGAAAGGACTCTCTATATATGGAGGAATATATAGTCACATGCAAGGTGTCTGAACTTAGAATTATCCATGTATTAGCAACAGTATAGTAACTTTGTTTACTGTATTTGCATCAAAATAAAAACTTACCAAAAATTTTTTGCTTGGAACTGATGGCTCTCTATGCATGCAATAATGGTCTGTTGTCCATCAATTGTTTTACCATATACCTTAGAAATGAACAAAAGAGAGCCGAATATAAGCTTCAGTATGTCTTGCTCAAAATGCTTAGAACTATTCTGATCTCATTACTGTTCCAATGTGTAATAGACAGCAATATTAAATTTTATAAACACTATCATTTTTACATAACTATCAGTATATTAAACAGGAAAGTGCACATTACAAAGCAGAAAAATTTAAGATTTGAAAATCTCAAATACCACAGTCGTGGTCAATATTAACAATCTGAAACTTATTTTACTATGAACTAACTTTTTGGGCAACTAGGAAATTTAAGCATATAGCAATGACTGCTATGAAAATACTCATTAGCAGATATCTTTCAAATACTGCATCTGTTTGGTTATATACCTTTACAGACTGGTAGAAAGATGATAAAAAAGCAATTTTTTGTCCATTGTTCTGCTTTGTCCTCCAAACCCAAGCAATACTAAGGAGGAACTCAACAGGCTGAGCAGCTCTGGCTCACATCTGACTGCCCACAACTCCAATTCTGATTGCTAGCTCAGCAGCGAAGCTGAGCATTTCTTTACAAGCTCAGTTTTCTGGCAGGTTCATAGAATCATAGAATGCCTAAGGTTGGAAGGGACCTCTGGAGGTCATCTAGTCCAAACCCCTGCACACGCAGGGCCACCTAGAGCACGTGGCACAGGACTGCCTCCAAGCGGGTCTTGAAGCTTCATCTCCAGAGAAAGAGATTCCACAACCTCTCTGGGCCGCCTGTTCCAGTGCTCTGTCACCCTCACTGTCAAGAAGTTCTTCCTTAAGTTCCTGTGGAACTTTTGATGCTTCAGTTTGTGGCCATTTCCTCTGGTTCTGTCAGTGACCACCAGTGAAAAGAGGCCAGCCCCATCCTCCTCGCTGCCTCCCTTGAGGCACTTACAGACACTGATCAGGTCCCCTCTCAGCCTTCGCTTCTCCAGGCTGAACAGGCCCAGCGCCCTCAGCCTCTCCTCATAGGGCAGATGTTCCAGGCCCCTGATCATCCTTGTGGCCCTGCGCTGGACTCTCTCCAGCAGCTCCACATCCCTCTTGTGCTGGAGGGCCCAGAACTGGACACAATACTCCAGATGCAGCCTCACCAGGGCTGAGTAAAGGGGTAAGATCACCTCCCTTGACCTGCTGGAGATGCTCCTCTTAATGCAAAGGTTAATGCAAAGAAAAGGACAGCTACCATCAGATCAGTTTGTTTAACTTTATTTAGTCACGGGGCTTCTAAAAGCGTATGAAGTGCTATTTTGGTCCATAGTCAGAACTTCTGTTTTAAGTTGCTATGAGAATCCACTGATTCTGGCACTAAGAATAAAATGCTTGTCTCTACTCATTTCCTACTTATCAAGTAGGTGGCTTTCCTGACAGTTTTGTCAGTCAACTGACAGGTATCTGTATCTTCAGAATTTCTAAAGTAACCAGACATGAGGCCAGAGCTAATGGGATCAGGCCTCAGCAGTCTACAAAGAGCCTCAATGCTTTAAGAAATTTCCCTTTCACCCCGCAAAATTATTGTTTAATTCTTCACTGTGACTGGACTGAAACATAACCACCTGTAAAAACCACCCACTGGTGATAACTAAAATATTGAATCGAAGCTTTCTCTTGTTTACCTGTACGAACTCTTGACTGGACTAATTCCTTAGTGCTGAAACTGATTGCATCTTCCTGATTTAATACAAGTAAAATTTTTACCTGTAGAAATTATAACCCTATGAAATTGTTGTTGTAGAATTGCTTACATTTCATGACTCAATAATACAGCCACATCCTCTCTTTTCCACATGGGAGGAGGATGATATTACATATTACTTGACTTTACATATATTTGGTATTAGGAATTAATTTGTAAATGTTCATCATCAGACAAATTGGTTTTTCAAATGGCAAGTTCCTCAACCTAGTCTTCACCAACAGAATTTAAAATACTATCAGCAACCACACTGCCATGGCTCTTAAAAACAGGTCTGATGAATAAGACTAAAAGTACATCAACATGTTAAATAACTTTGCTATTGTCAGAGGACAGAGATTTGAAAATACTACAGTCTTGCAGTACACTTGGAAGAGAATAACTGTGCTGGTAACCTTTGAAGAGCAAATTTTAACTTTCCTTGAAAGACCAGAAAAGCACAATAAAGGGTGATATTTCTACAGAGTCATATTTATGAAGAAAATTCTCTTTGCTATGCTAATAATACAGTGGTTATTTTAGTACTTACTGTGCAGACACCATTTGGATAGTGTTCCTTAACATACGCTTTCATTGCTGTCTCAACTGAATTTCTCCAGGACTCTATGGCATTTTCAACTTCATGGGGCCTAGGATCAGTAGCCTCCTTTCTTAAGTGATCAAATTTAAAGGAAATCTTGTTCTTGGGATCCAAAAATTTTCCATTTCCCAGATCACCATGTTCTGTTATCAAAACCTGCATCACAACATTTTAGTTAACATCACTTAGCACTGAATAATGAAGAAAAAATACTTGTCAAGTATAATTATATTGTACATTTGACTGAAATTACTCATATTCAATCAAAGACTAACATTTAAAACAAACTCTGCACACAGAAACAGAGGCGGCGGCTAACACGTTACAGAAAAACACTGAATCCTACCCTTTTCCTGTGAAAAATAAATAAATATAAATTTATGTCTTTCAGTACTAAAGATAAAGCAAACAGTATCTATAGTTCTGTATCAGTTCCACGCAATTTCACAACACTGTAGAATAAATTTTAAAGCTAATTTAGGTACTCTAAATGATTAGCTTACAAAATGATAGTTCTGGAGGGTCATAATTGCAGGGAATTACAGAGAAGACATGCACCCTCTCATTTTCTTGAGAAGATAAATGTTCAAACATCAAACCACCTTTAATAATTTAAGGAATATCACAAATATTTCTTTGTATTCCTACCTGTTCATCGTAACCGTCAATTTTTACTGGAGTAAACTGGTCCAGGTTGTACTGTGCAAATGCACTACAAAAGGAAAAAACAAACAACGAAAACCATGCATTAAGAACCATCTTTTTCCTTAATTGCTGTGAAACCTAAGCAGTGATTTGTTAAAGCCAAACTGGTATCTGTGTCTCATACTTCAGCAAGCCCCTAATCTTGGAGCCATCTCGGTTCATTCAGTGCTCGTATTACAGATGCCAACCACTACACCAAGATTCATGTTCAAAAGTAGCCTAGCCTGATATAAATAGACCCCCAAGCTTTACAATAACTCACAGAAAGTAAAGGAAAAAATAAAATCTAAATTCCACAGCTATCCAACTTACTAAGGTAAACATTTCCATTCTTACAGATCAAATTAATTTTGGTGCCAAATATAGTAGGCTTAACATTTTGATATAAAAAGTAGGGTCTAAATAAGCAGCATTTTATAGACGCGAAGGTCTAGCACCTATAACATCTATCAAGAAACACAAAACCCAATCAAAAAAGGTCGAGAAGAGTTCCAAAATTCAGCTTTCCCCTTTCCAAGACAGGTATTGAAAACACTGTATTTCCCCTGTGCCAAGAATTCAATCTTGATTAAAAGTCTGACAATGCACACAATAGGCTTTGACTTCCCAATCGCACATCTTTTTAAGCAAATCACTCACTGGCAGTGAAAGTCTTAGTGAAAGACATTTTTCTTTTATGCATCTGAGTACTTACTGGGCTGCTCCTTCCCTGAGAAGATTGTCGTTATTAAGCAGCAACCGAACATCTGGAAGGAGGCATTTGCAAAAGAAAATTGGGGTTAATTCAGGCAGATAATTCAGTCACATTAACAACAGCCAACACCCCGCCCTCCAGCCAGGCCCCACCTATACAGGTTCACTAGGCAGGAAACTCAGAGCTTCACATTTCACAGTTATGACTTCTGAAGAAGAATACAGAACTGGTTCCCTTAAAATGAAAAATCTGGTAAGCAGATATAAACCAAACCCTACAGGTTTTGTGACAGCTCTAGGAATCCATCAAACTATTTTTTTAGAGAAGTTTCAAATGAAAAGCATAGAAGATTCAAATAAGATCACTTTTAAGATGTGAATTATTCAAAAAGCACATGATTTTGACTGTAATGATTGCTATCTCCTAACCACTCTTAATGTTGCAGTGTTCCACTTAGTTTTATCTATTTTTATTCTTGTTTCCTTATGACTATTAGTAGTCATAGCACAATAAGCACTATAGAACCCATAATAAGGAACATACAACCATAGTCATCCTCAAAATGACTTCATATTTACTAGACAGTAAGTTATTATTTACAAACTTGTTTATTAGGCACTACTTTAACAACCACCAACTTTAAATTTAATCCAACTACATACAAGAAATAAAAACAGCAGGAGGGGAAGAAAAAAAATCCTGTTCACCTACAAATCTGGATTTAAAATGCTCAGCTTTCAAAGGCTGCAGTTAAAGAATTCATAAGTCTATGACATTTCTAACTCTTCTGAGTATTTCCAAATCACAGAAGGTAATACTATAGAGCAATATACCTGGGATACATTTGAAGTATTTTTCAACATTCAAAAACCTCAGAAATTTAAAGAGAAATTTTAAGCTTGCTTTTCTGTTGTTGTTTTAAAGAAACTCGTTTGATTCAAATTAAATGCTTTTAACAGTTACAACATTCTGATAAGCAGATTCCAGTTGGACATTTAAGACCAAATGTTTGTTGGCTACAACCACCTGCCCTGTAATACATTACTGTGTGATGGTGCAAGTGAATTTAAGGCCAGAAATTAACAGCACTGCTATGAGAAATTGTATCAGCTTTCACAGAGCTAGGTTAGTGAGCTGCTCGCGATGGCTCACTTCATTAAGACATTACAAACTAAGCTTAAATAATAATCAGCTGGTCACAGTTTAATTAAAGATCTGAACTTTTAAACATAATAGACTAAAAAAAAAAAAAAAAAAAAAAAAAAAAAAAAAAAAAAAAAAAAAAAAATCAAACTCTCTCCAGCCTCCTGCTCGCTACAACGAGCACACAAAGCTCACTTTTGAAAAAGATCAGTAGAATCAGGGCTATTTATAGTCTAGAGGTACAGAATAGATCCAATGTATCTTGGCACAAGACAGACGTGACGAAGTTGAAAGAAAAAGAGGCTCTTCAATAAAGTTCAAAAGAAAAGTACTAGGAGAAATTAATTTCAAGTTTCATTACAACTTATCTATATATTAATATGATGTGTTATGGCCAAACTTTTGCTCGGAAGGTCAGAATCTAACAGCTAAAATGTTTGCAGAGAATTGAATACTGAATGTTCACTGTGAATTTAAGCAAAAGACCTATGTATATGCAAGGCTAAATACTTGTAATAACACTCCCTTATTTTTTTTTTCAGTTAATTTAATTTTACTTGAAAAAAAAAAAAAATTTTCTATCAAAGGTTGGTGTTTCCTAAATCAAAAACCTAGTAACTAACTCATGACTGATTAAAAACAGAAAGAAAACTCATCCTCATATTACTAAGAAAAACAGTATTTTCCTCCACTTCTGCAGTCACCAGACAGTTTGGAATTTAAATGCAAAGATCATTATGCCAAGCTACAAAAACAGAATTGCATAGCTCTTAAAGCAAATAATTTTCTAGAAATAAGCTGCATGAAATGCAGGAAAATAAGAAAGTAACATTTTCAACACAATTCTGGGTATATACATCTTAAATGCATGGACAGAGCAGACATACTCACCATTGAATACCTCATTGAATTCCCCAGGAGGAGCATGAATTATGAATTTTGCAGCTATACGCACCTTAAATATAAAAATAATTATGTAGTTTTAATGTCCAGATAAGATAGCAGAAAAATCCCTTATATACATATGTATTTGCTCACATTATTTAACAATTCTGTCTCTGTAAGAAACACAGAACATGAAGTTCTATTTTTTCAAGCAAGATGGAGCACACTGCATATGGTAAATATGTTTTGTATTATAGCAAAGGAAAGAATAATGTGACAAGTAGGATAGTTAATATGTTCACAATAGACTTCAACTTTCATCCCATGAATACCTGAGAATCCAAAAACTGATTTTGAGAGGGAAAGGCAAAAAAAAAAAGTTTCCAAACTTCAAAGCTTCTCTTTGATTTCACAACACATCCTATATCTCTACACTTTCTGAGAGGTCCACAGTTGCATGGTTAAGTCACAGATTAAAGAAGGTTAAAATACTTGTGGAGACACTAAAGCATGTATTTTCTCTAGCATCTACCAAGGCACCCACAGTATGAGCAGATAAAGGTCTGAAAATCCAAGGGTTTAAACCCAGGTCTTCAAGGAACTCCCTTCAGCCATAACTTCATGCTGTGCTGTAAGTCCAGCGCTACCATGAAAAGTGGCTGCACCGGCCGCGGCTTCCTCCCTCCTTGCACCTGCACCAACACACACAGCTGCCCAGTCAGCCAGAGGAGAGAGGTTATTTTTCTCTATCAGATCAGTTCTCCAGGGTGCTTCACTACACAGCCACACCTGCCTGCAAAAGGAACTCAAAGCCACTTGGCTGATGCAAAGGAGCCTCAAAATGTTTCAGCTATTACCTTCCTTGGGGAAAAGCACTCAGCAGGCAATTTCATTCATTCTTCTTTTCCTCTTAACAGTGTTAGGGCTCCAAATATCAAAATCAAACACAATTTTCCTAACTTTAACTCCAAGCAGCAGATGTTCCTACCCTTTGCATTTCAGTCATCTAATTTGAGGAGAAATTCAAGGCTCCCTAGGATTCTTCACATTACATAGCTGTTCACATACAGGGAAACACCGCTGCAGTCGTACCACATTTCTGACCCCTTCAGTCCTGTCTCCACAGGACGCGGAGCTGGAAAGTGCACCTTTATGCACTGGAAGGTCCACGTTTCAGGCAAGTGTCTCCAGTCCAGCTGCACCAGCAGCAGGATGTGAAGCTTGGTGAGATGCCAGGGGAGCTTCCAGGCACCTTCCTGCTTACCAGAAGCCATCACAGAGCCACTGAGAGCTCCCTAAGGGCTGTCAAACTCCACCTTTCTTTCTAGACTAAATGCTGCATTTTGGACTGCAGACAGACTTTGTCTGCTACTCAGATACCTAAACAAGATCTCCTTTTTGCATATAAACACGAAGCTGCATTATACAGAGGTGAATTCCACGTGGCTTACTGTTTCCTTAAAACAGAGACAGAGAAGGTGAAAGCTTTTATTTTTTAAATGACAACTTATTGGAGGACTTGCCCAATAAGCAGATAAGCAGAAGGCACATCTTGGACTGCCCCCTTGATTCGAAGAAATTTAAACTCATCTGCATTTGCCAGAAAACTCCCCCAGCTGCCAGCCTAGGCACCTTTCCCAAGCAGGGTCACACTCCCTGCCTCTTCTGCTGATGTCAGGGCGCTCTGAATAACATAGCTCAGTGTTTAGCAATCCAAAAGAAAGGCACAACCAACCTGCTGTTAGGGCATTTATAGGAGAAGGAGGTAGAGGGCAGCTCCAGGCTCTCTTGTCAGCACATTTTATTAAATAACTAGCTGAAGGTGTCTGGGATCAGACTGGAGCCCAGGTGCCTTCACATTCACAAGCTGATACCTAAAAATCACTGGACTGGCTCAGCCCCATCCTAAAAATTCACGTGAGGAAACAAAGTTTCTAGGTTCTGAACGGACTTCAGGTGTAGACTGTACCACTTTCCCTATGGAGGCTGGGCTTCCTTGGGGGCGCAGAGAAGCAACACCTATAGAGACCATAAAGACACCTTTATTTGAAACAAAAGGTTCCATCAGTTCTGGACTTGTCAACTTAGCAGCAGCAAAGTGAGACCTTTTGAAATTACGCAGAATTTGGATATCCCAATTGCACTTTAAATGACAAGTGTATTTTAAACTGCTAAGATTTATGAGGCAAGATAAGAAGCCTGTGCTATAACCTCAACAGTAATTCATTTCCAACTGTTCTGGTAATGCAAAATTGATTTTCTTCTTTTTCCATTATCACTAAGAACTATTCCCATTCTTACTGGCCAGATTAGCTATAGCATGAGCAATACACATCCAGAAGAATTCAACTGCAACAGATGATTCCTCAGGACAGATCAACTGAAACACTGCTTTTAGCAAATGTTTTACTGGCAAATTAAATTCCTCATTTTTTTTTTTCCTCAGAAGAAATCATCTCCGATACCAATTTTAAAAGGATAGAAATGCACAATTACACATCTGCAATGAACATCTTAGGTATCTGCACTTCCAAGAGCAAGTAAACTAACGTCCCTTCAGAACTTAGGAGACTTGCCTAAGATGCTTTCCATGTTTTACTAACTTGCCTTCGTGAAGTCTGTTTAAAATTAGCCATTTGCCCTTCATCAGTTAAATCAAATGATCTTAAAAAGTAACCTATTTCTCAAAATCTACATACTTGAAGCCCATATACAGAAGTCAAATTCAGAAGCCTCGTTTAAAAAATATGAGATGAAAACCACTTATGACTTCTTTATTGCCACTGAGTTTTCACAGAGATATCTCAGAATGAACAGCACAAAAAAATGCTCTAAGGCGGGTTTCTGTTTTCCAAAACTACACTAATGAGCCTTCCTGAGGCCTTCCTGAGCCTCATGGAGCTGCAGATCTCCCCCTGTTGGCAGCAAAAAGCCATGGGCTCAGCTGTTCTTATTTTTGCTGAAAAGCATTTAAAGAAAGCACTTCAGACACTTTATAATTGAAACAAACACTGTTTGTTTAATATTGTGTAAGACTCTAAATTGATTAGAACAATTGATTTGCCAAAGAGAAATAAGATAGAACTTTAAAAATCTAAAAGACAAAAAGACGTTCAGGAGAACTGCACCTTCTCTATATAAAAGCTTGGTAGGTCAGTAAAAAAGGGAAAGTAAGTTATATCAAAAACAACTCAAGCTGCAAGACTGAGAAAATATCGTGAACTTCTGAACTTACTACCGTATTCCTCCTCAAATAAACTGTAGATGGTTTTTAGAAGTTTAAAGACAATGTCTTGTAGTTTCCAAAATCAGATATACAGCCATTTTTCTCAGTTACAAGTCTGCAAACTGCTTGTCAGAATGTGACAGGACATTTGATGATGAAGGTTCACAATGTTCAGGGGAAACAGGCCCTGCAAACAGCTCTTCCCACAAGCCAACTTGCAGAATTGCGAACTCGGAATATTTAATTTGCCGAATGCTGAAAATCCAATCTTTTACATTTTCATGACCCTTTATGCAAATTCTTACAACTTTGAGCATCAACCTGCACAACTCATGTACAGGCTGAAAGGAAGTTACTCTAAAAAAAGCCTTCTGAAAACACTGAGAAGGGAAACATTCATACTGCAGGCACTCTCTTTACCCGAGTTTCATATACAGACTTGCTGCAGTCATCACTGAAGGCTTAAATTCAAGTTAGGTATTGGTAGGTAAGACAATAATGTAAAATAATGTTTAAAAAAAAAAGTTAAAAAAAAAGGTTAAGTAAATTCTAATTGAGAAGCTTAAAAGGGATGGAGAAAAGAACAAGTTTACTTTCAGGGTGGCTATTATGCAGATTTTGTTCTACTGGAGATTAAAATAATTGGTCTATCCACAAATAACTACAGTCAGTTACTAGAGTAACTGACTGTAAACTGACTGTAGTTATTTGTGGATAGACCAACTTGCAGATGCCAGATTACACAAGTATCAAGGTAGCAATTTATAGGATGGTGTCAGTCACCATAAGTATGCTTTGTTTCCATACTTTTGCCTTTATTTTGCAATCTAATCTTCTCCCAAGGCATTCTCTAAGACATAGATAGACCCTACTCATCTATCATTTGCAGACCAAGACATTACAAAGTTTGTTTCATTTTGAAGGCATTAAACAGTGCCTTGAAGCATCCCCAAACCACTCTTCCTGTCTCAGAACTGACATTGGTTGAAAAAGCCCGACCTTCTGCAATGTACATGCCTATATATGGTAAAGACAAGTGCTCCCAGAACAGGCAGGAGCTCTGAAAGCGCTGCGCTGCCCTGTCACTTCAACTCTAGGACGTGCTCCTTCCTGATAAGCAACTAAAGCACCGCTAGCAATAAAAGGGGCAGCAAAACTTAAATATGGCTTAAAACACACTTTACCAAGTTGTGGTTGCCTCTCAGGCACCCTGACGCACCTCCACAGCTGCACTGTGTAGAAAATGTACTGGTGAGCACAGTGCTGTGAAGCCACATACTTTGCCCTCACCAGCCGCTTGGAGTTGAGCTGTGCACCCAGCGTGGCAGGGAGACCCACCCTTCCTGTGCACCCCTGGCACATCACAGTTTATTGCTCTAGAGCCATAAAAATGAAACACACATCAAAACCCCTAGTTACCTACCTAACTGCATAAAGCCTGAGAAACTATAAGACCTCCACAATACACTTCTACTTGAGAAGGCCAAGAAGACTTTGTTGCTAATCACAAGGAAAGAAAGAGGCTCTGTTGGTAGTCACTTTTATCATTGACTTTAGCAAGTGCTGTAGGAGGGGCAAAGCATCTTGTATCGTGTCTTTAATATTCTGGATTCCTGGAAAAACCTTGCTTCCTTATGAAATACAAGAAATCTCACACTCACAGCTTATGTGTGTGGCAAAAAGTGGACTAGATACTGTATTTAGTACAAGCGAGATCTGTGGTCTTGCTCTGGGAACAGTATAGAGCAATATAGGGTGGTTGTGCCATGTACCACAATCCTCCATGCTGGTTTAAGAGGCCTCCCTTCTGACAACCAGACAGAAGTCTTAGTTGTGACCCACTCAATTCCATTTACAGGCAGCTTCAGTGTTGTTTCACAACCAGCCCACAGCCACAGAAATATTAACATAGCTAAACTGACTCAAATGAGAGGAAAAAGTCTCAATTCTCTTAAGTCTCTATCATTCATATGTTAACAATATTCATACCATTGACAACAATATACAAGTCATTGAGAGATCCTGCCAGCAATATCTGGAATAATATTAGGCTTGTCTAGTTTTACTGAGTTTCAAGTTTGAGTCAAACTACCAAACTGTGAGTTCAGCTGAGCCATTACTTTTCATTACACAGCTTTACCTTGTAACAAACAAATGACAACTGCTGCCAGTCAAAACTCCTTTTGTACTCGCACACATAGCCAGGTTCAATCAGCCAACTCGGAAATCACTTTTAAGATACTGTGCCTGATAAGGTGTCAATATTGCAAACACGAAACTACTGAGTTTGCAAACACTACGACTGGTTTCCTTCAGAGACCTAGATATTAATGGCTGCAATCGCTCATCAGATTCCTCCATTAAATGTTTCCCAGGATGCTCCACCATCACATTTTAAGAGAGCTGGGGGTACTCCCCAAATGGCATTAACTGATGTAGACTGTAGGCGGGCGACTACACTGTTGCTGCACCAAAAGCAATAATCTCCTTGAGTCATCCCAAATAAGCCTCACAACCTATTTCTATGAAGTCCTCTGCATCATCAATGCTTGTAATAGTTAAGGAGTATACAGAGAAGCAAACTGATGTAAAACCAGTTGCACAAAGTATCAGAAACATAGAAACCAACTCACTTCAGTTATCAACAGGACTTGAGGCAACTCTTGCTTCTCTCTGCTACTAGTTTTCTGAGGTGAACAATCCTCAAAGGGCAAGACGAACACCAAGAACACACCCGGGAAAGGGATTATCCCGCGTTAAGTGATCTATTTCCTCTGTTTCTCATGAAAGTATGGGAAAGCTAGGAAGCATCCCAATATATGCAGCACCTCACACAAATATGAAGAAATAACAGTGAATCTGGCAGAGAGGGAAGAAAAGCAGTGTTGTATTTGCTTCGGTGCCAAGCTCAAGAGAAAAATGCATCATATGAATTCAATTCACTCCTGCCTCTGGGACAGTTGAGGAAGAAAACATAGCAAAAACGTGGTTCTGTGGCATACAAGAGGAGTGGCACATTCCTGGTCAGCTGCTTCAGCTGCCCTGAACAGACACTGCCTTCATATTAACATCTAAAGCTGCATTAAATATGTGTAGTATGTATGCTTTCTCATCCGATTTAACAAGCTTGAAATTCTATAAAAATGTAAGGATAACAAGAAAAGAAAGCGAGACTGCTAACGATTCCAGTAACTCCAAAGGATGAAAACTCCATAATATATGGGATTGAAAAAAAAACCTCTTCACTCCTCCACACACACAAAAAATACTATAATAAATAGACAAGGATATAATAGTAAGACTACCAGCACTCAGTAGTAATATTACGAAAATACTGTGCAGTGTGAGGTTTTCTAGCTGAAGTCTATCTACATTTATTGGGACAATAAGACTTGTTTTCAAAAACAATTCTGAAAGGTGCCGATTGTTCGAGCTCTGAACAGCATTGTGTCTAAACAGTATCAAAGCCCACAACTTAACACCTCCATATACCAGATTTTAAAGATGGAGGAGAAAGATGGAAGAGTGAAGAATGAAAAGAAAAACAGGATTTTTGAAAGTTATTGAACTGAGGGGTATGAAGGCAAATATACATGACTAACTAGAAAAATAAATGATGGAATATTGCTATCACCCTATCAACTAACATTCTGCATAATTACTTTTGTTACCACTGACTTTATCTCAATTGACACCTTTTTATGCCACAATTTGAATATTTTAATTCAGAAATATAATAGAACGGAATCAGTCTCTTCAGTTAAAAAATATGTTTTGCTTGCAAGCTGTAAAATATCAAGATCTGACTCTGAAATTTTAGGTTTATATCAACATCAATTACTAAAAGCCATGAATGGGAAAGCTTTACTGATAATACAGAAATTGTAACATATTGCAGTGTATTGATTTTCCACAATCATATTTCTCTGGAAAATTATACATGCCTTGTCAGTAGTTGGCTGGAAAATGAGTAAGACAAGAAAACCACACACAAACTATTCAGAAACTTTTGGTGGCACTACATATCCCAGATTTACTGTACAGAACACTCTTATTTAGTGTTTTTGTTTCATTTTTTTCTCATTAATGTAGGTCTTTTTCCAGGTATATACAGGAAAGTAACTGAAAAAATATCAGAGCTGTTGGGGAGATTTAAAACACCTTAGGCTCATAATTTAGACCAAAAAAACCCAAATAAAAAACAACAACAAAAAACAACCCAACAGCTTTCTTATTACTTTACTGTACTTTCAGTTAACTTTTAAAGGACTTTCTAGATTTAAAGGAAAAGAAAAATCAAAAAAGAGAAAGAGATGACCAATAAATTAGCTTTAAGTCCAAGTCTTAGGAGAATATACTTACATTTTTAAAATAGCTTACATTGCAAACTGTTTTCAAAGTCCTTCTTCAATATTTTTTATTCCATTATAGGGTCAAACCCAAAAATACCTAGCCAACCCAAGAATTAAAATATTGTTCTGGAAAATAAGCTAGACACTACCACTCCCCTTTGCTAAATAAAAGCCTCCAGTGGTCTGAAGACTACCTAAACATTCATTTCTCTGATATAAGCTTATAAAATATTATCATCGAACCACTATAGAGGCAAGCAATTGTGTACTATCAGATGTTTATTTGAACCATGAGTGTAGCAAGCAGAAACGTATCAGTCTTCCAAGAGTCATTCACCAAACTAAAAAAAGAGTCAAATTTTACACTTAATACAAACCAAAAGTACTAAATTTTAGGGGACAGTAAAAGGTATAAGGTATGGCTGAGAATTCACAGAAAAAGAAAACCCAGAGAGCATGGCCTTGCATACACAGAATCAAAATATTCTGTCTGCTCAACACAAGCTCTTCAGGTGCAGCAACCAGAGCTCGCTCTCCCCAAACTCTTTGCACATGACATATTATAACCTAAAAGCAGCTTGGTTCACTTTTACATTTTTCCCCCCATGACAAAGGCTAAATTTTAAATGATACTTTGTAATATTCCGAGTTCATTATTTATGACTAGTTATTCCAACCACATCAAGCCTAGATGCAAGAGCAGCAGAGAGACTACAGCAAAAGGAACCAAGATCAGAGCTTGCTCTATGAAAAATTCCTTCAATAAATCAACAAAACAGGGTGCCACCTTAACAAAACCACACCCATATTTCTAATACCTTAAAAATCTCAAAGTGACATCTTACCTGCCCAACTCTCTCAAAGTTATGTATTAATTTGAAAGTTTTCATATCTTTTATCAAGTTAAGAACATAATATTGAAAATACCTCCTAATTTCAAAAGTATGTTAACCAAAGGTACAACAAACAACCAAAAAAGAACAAATGAAAGAGATTTAATTTCTGCTTAATTGGTTCACATTTTTAGGCATAATTTTCATAATGTAATACTGGAACTCAATACTACACAGTAATATACCACAGTGCACACTAAAGGAAAAATATTTTGCTTTGCTAAATATGCTGCAAGGTTTCCTACCATATTCCTTTTTGCTGCCAGTATTAAAATCATCCAGAGACTATTTCATAGCAGAATTACAAAAAATCTTTTCTAAAGAATCTTTTGGTGGGCAATGGAACCTTATCTCCTGCATCACATATCACTGACTTGGGGTATATTGCTCTATTTGGCAATAATCTATTCTATGCTACATTTTTTTTTTTTTAAATCCTATTTAAACTCTGAGGTTTCCCGGGCAGCAACCTTCCAAAAGAGTTCTGTAAGCACAAAGGCAACAAGAGCTTGGCTTTTGATAATGCTTAATTGACACTGTTTTTATAAGCACTTTGACATAGTGACAGATAAATAGCCACTTTCTTCAGACTGCTAGTTACAAAAGAAAATACCAACTGCAGGTTTAGAAATCACTTACTGTCTAAAAGCTGCAATCTGAGGTTCCATCTTCAAGATTCAGATTTTTATTTTTTAACTGGTTAAAAGATAATGTTCACTGTGATAGAACAAGAAGTGGACACAGCCTGTAACAACAGAAGTGCCACTTAAATATTAGGAAAAAATTTTCACCATGAGATTAATCAAACACTGGAACAGGTTATTCAGAATAGTGCGGAATCCCGATCCTTGGAGATACTCAAAACTCAAAGGGCAAGTCCCTAAGCAACCTGATCTAAACAGGCCTGCTTTGGTCAGGCAGCAGCTGGATCACCTCCAGAGGGCTTTTCCAGCCCATTTGATTTTACACACAAATCTGTTAGCAGTTGTATGTACAGCATATGACCAATTCTTCAGTCAATGCTGAACACTGTTTTGTCATCTTCCAGCAGACAAAATAATTAAAATTTCTGTTGTGTCCTCCTATTTGAAGTGGATCTTCAGAAGACCGTAAATTTAGGAGAAATAGATAGCCAAATGCTCACTTTTCAGCAGGAACTTACTGCCTTTTTTAATCTTCAGAAGACTGCTAGGTTGAAAGCGCTTCCAACTTCCTCATTCTTATCAAAGAACTGATTCAAAGCATTATCCAAATGTGAAGTCCAGACATTAAGCCCAACCTACTATTTTTAAAAATAACTGCTTTCACTCAGCTTCTGTTTTACTCATGAAAAACATTAACTTCAATAATAAGACAGCTATGAAATGTGGTAATTAAACAGATGATATGGTCAAACATTAGCAAAAATTATTTCACATTTAAGTAATAAAGAATTCTCAACCTGTTTTCTGAACCTGCTACAGTATTTTTAGTTCCATTCTGAACTCAAGTCTAACATGGATAGTTCACAAAACCTTACCTTAAGGTACAAATTACCCTGCAGTTTTACCAAGAGGATTTTTTTTTTTTTCCTCCAAATCCTGTCCATAATCTAAACCAATCATCTACACTCTCCATATCTCATCCTGGGGAATTCTGTAAATTAGAATCCCATAGCCTTTCAAAAATTAATTGCTGAGAACACATGGGTAGGATAGAACCTTTTATCAAATCCTTCATTAAGCAAATGACAATTTTTGTCTAAACAAACCTGCTAATATCTTCAAAGCAGTTTAAGGAGAAAGGTTTATGTTTGCATTAAGGAAACAACAGTACAGTAATGTCTGAAAACATGAAATGACATACACAAAATAATATATTTTATTGTCTGACTATTTCATCTCAAAGGATTGACATAAGATTTCCCCGAACAGCTTGACAAAACTGCACTGCGATGTTTTGCTTGTGTAAGACACCCACCTTTATTACTTAAACTACGTATCCAAACAAAAGTTTAAGCTAGGAGCTTAAATAATACTACTAAAAATATTGGGAAAAGAAATCTGGTTCATTTTTGCAGCCTGGACCCTATTTCCTCAAAGGGAGAGGAGTTTTGGTATGATTAAGGCAGGCTGATCTTTTGTTAAACTCTGCCTGAGTCAATATCCCTCCCTGAAACAACTGGAACTACGGTGACATAACCTTACTGAGGGAGTGTGGTTCCATTTTCAAATCACGTACCCATATATATGTGTTGAGCATTTTAAAGAATATGAAAACCATTTTCCATGACGGAGGAGGGAATGATATGTGACTCTTTCCTACCAGTATTGTCCCCTTTACCCTTCCATAAACAGGAAAGCTTCTCACATTTTATGTTAATATCAACAGAGCTATGCAACTGCCATGAATACTGCTCTCCACAAAGCATATTTAAAAAAAAGGAGTTTCTAAAAAGTCACCAAAAATGGACTTAGTTATCTCGTTTTAATTATGATTTAAACAATTTTAGACTTGCGTTGTATTTGTGCTATTGTATGTTAATGAACATTTAAAGATTAATAAATGCAACTTCTAGACTAAAAGCAGTAGCTGCCAGTTATCGTTGCTGATGTTCATGAGGATAAATTGTAGCTTTTATATATACACTAATATGATCATAAGAAACATTTTTAGTTTGACATAGTCATAGGTAGAAAAACAATTTGCAGAAAAACTGGAATACAATTAAATGGCAAAAAGAATACTTTAAGTAAGTACATTGTAAGTATGCTGGATAAATACATGGGTTTTGCATTCAAAACTTGTTAAGAGAAGATGGATTGCCAATAAAAAGGTAATAGAAGTGATGATTTCACATTGTTATATCCTTTAGGAAGTCAAGTCTTCCAAGATTTCCATCTCTTATATCGTATTTTCAGTTGCAGATTGAGAAACAAAACATAAAACACACATATATGTGTGCTGTACAATTATCTAAAAGCTTCTGAACTTTCAGTGATCTAACATTGTGTCTTACAGACTCCATTTTTAGTACTGGAAAAATCTATAGTTCTGAGCAGTAAGCCAGTAACCAACTGGCCATGTCCAACTTTAAGATCCACTGTTTTACACAAATTTTAAAGATTTTATTTACCAAAAATATTTCTTCAGAACATTCATTTTAGTTAGGTTTAAAACAAGCTTTTTCAATTTTATCTGCACCACCTAAAAGACAAGCAAAACTTCAGATTCTCATGGTAAGCTTGAATCTAAGCACCCAAACTGGGTTCAAAAACATTCAAACAAGTCTCACATATTAAATTTATATTTACTTTGGACACCAGCTGTTCTCCTTCCTTGCTTATGGAGCTTCTTTACCTGAACCATAGCACTCTCTTCCCAATTTCTTTCACTATTCCAATTAATGCTCTATTTTTTGTATTTTTGAATATGCCAACACCTGCAGGTTTTAAACTTGAATTATGTTAGAACTGTCAGACTCGATACTACTCTGCTTCGTATCATGGGGAGACAAGCGTAGAGAAAAGCAGGCTGATTTGTTCCTGCTGAAAAGTGAGTATTTGGCTACCTACTTCAACTCCTAAATTTAGATTATAGTCCCAACCTGTCTCACCAATAGTCTCACCCAATGGGTAAGGGTGTGTTTTACAATGCTATCCAGCAGACTTTTTTAGCTTAGTAGAAATGAACAGCTGAACACACATGGAGCTAGACAAGTTTTAATTATAAAAGCATTTGTTGTATCATTCATTAGAAGTGTCAATTAAATTAGAAAACTGAAGAAAATTGGTTCAAGTTCTTGTACTTCTATTTTTTCCTTATGTAGTGCTTGTTTAGTAGTAAATCTGTTCACTTAAAATTGTAATAACTTTCAGCAAAAAAGAAAAAAAAAGAGTATTTGCCCTTGCTTAATCTACTTATAGCACACAATCATTTAGATTTCAGTCTAATACCATCGGAAAATGATTAAGGTTTTTAAGCGGTATTGCCTTCTACCATTAAAAAGCACAACTTTAATATATCAGTGCTTTCAAATAGATTAATGGAAGACTATCCAAAGTAAGTTTAGTGATGATGCACAAACATAAACAAGGCCATAAACAAGTCCAAAATGCTTTGCGGAACCCCATCTTTCTGAACACTGGGTGGGAGCTGCAGTACACAGTGAATATTTAAAATATTTATCCATTCTAAAACAAATCTCATGCACCTCCTAAAATATTCAAGTTAACTCAAGTTAAGGCAAGCACTTCTCTGTAAACTGAAAATCTTTAGGTATCACAACATCTGCATGTATGCCCTTTTGCAAGAGTTTGCAGCATTATCCATCTTTGTTTTATTAGCCAATAAAACAGATTGCCAGGCTTGGAAAATTCCAATCATGCAGGACAATAATTTTATATGAGACTGAAATTGACAAAGGAATTAATACCATTGTTATAGAAAAGAGGAAATTAAAAATAAGAAAAGATCTTGGGGGAAATAAAGAGAAAAACAAAGCTTCCAAGTTACTAAAACTTTTAAAACATGTAACAAAGCACTGTGTCTCAGCTCTTTTAAGATGATGCAGCACAAACCTTTAAGCTAAAGCTAGATCAAGGGCAGGAAAGGTCCTGCTTTGAGAAGTCAGAAGACCCTGAGTGCCATTCACTTATGCTGGGGCAAAGAGAGACTATGGAAGATCTGCACTGGTTTTGTGGGAAAAGAAACACTAGAATTAATGGGTACAAGAGAGTCCAGTACTTAACTATATTAGTCTCAGAAACAGAGGTGGTGTTTCTCAGCTGGTGCAAAATAAAACTGTCACTGTATCTTGCAGCACCACAAATAACTTTTAGTCAAAGTTTTTTCAAGCACATCCTCTAACCACAACACAGCGGATTTGGGTTATTTTGTAGAAGTTCTTACAAGGCAAAACAGCAGACCAGCTCATCTATTTCTTGGTTACATAACTTCCTGTACCAGCACAGCAGTGCTGTTTGAATGCGAATGAGGTAGAGCAGGACAGGGAGTTTCGAGGCCTCTTGCTGGGACGAGGTAGCAAGGCCCAGGAGCGCCACGGCTCTGGCTCTCGGCGCAGCGCTGCTAACCTCAAACACGCCGGAAACCTGCCGCTTGTCACCACCCGTTACCCATCTCACACACCCTTTCCTTAACTTCAGGGGAGTCCGAAGCATCAATGTCTTCCACATTTAAATCATCTCGGCGTTTTCCGCAGACACATACACCTTTTTCTTTTATTCTTTTTCTGTTGCTGCTATTTTAAATCAGCAACGAACGACGCTGCGCGTTACATAAAGCCGCGGGGGCAGAGCACCCCCATGCGCACACGCCACCACACCCCGGCTGCGAGGCGGGCGGCCCGGGGCCAGGCCCGGCAGCGGATGAGCAGCGTTGCGAAGTGCGGCCTTGCCCGCAGCGCTGCACGAGAGCCCGCCGCAGGGCAGTGTCCAGGGGCGCCGCGCGGGGCCCCCGCGCCGCAGCCCGCTCACCCTGCACTTCCCCAGAGGCCTCTCCCCGGAGGAAGTGAGAGGAAAGCCGGGCCCGCCGCCTCCCTCCTCCCGGCCAGCCGCTCCGCTCGCCGCCGCCGGCCCGCGGATCCCGCCCCCCGCCGGGCCCGGCTCCTGCACCGTACAAGGAGCGGCGGGGGATGCGCGGCGCGACCCTCTTCCCGCCCCCTGCCTGACAGGCCCCGGCGCGGGGAGACGCTAAAAACACGGCGCTAACGGCCCCAGCGGACGCCGCCCGGGCTCGCCCCGCGCCGGGGGAGGCGGGAGCGCCAGGGGAGACCGCGGCGGGGCCGCCGCCCGCTCCCACCTTCTCCTCGTCCGAGAGCTGCTCCTCCAGGTCCGCCATCTTCCCGTCTGCGCCGCGCCGCGCCGGCCGCGC
>VWPW01006105.1:432241-540752 GCA_013389825.1 Crypturellus undulatus
CCGGCAGGAAGGGCGGCACCGCCGCCCCCGCCCCCGCCCCGCAGCGGCGCATGCGCGAGACCGCCGCGCGGCTGGGCCGGCGAAGCCTGCGGCCGGGAATGGAAATAGGAATGGGAATGGGAATGGAGGCAGGTGTAAACGAGGGCCTGCTCGGGAATGTCACCTTTTGTTCCCTTCGGAGTACCGGTTTTGCTGGGAGAGGCTTCAGCAAAGAAGGATAAAATGTGTCGGGTATGGCAGTCGTTGCTCCTGTGTTGGACAAGGAAAAGGAGTGTTTTTAAGTTAACCAAGGGAAACAACATTAAATAGACTGGGAGTTTCTTACCACTAAAATAAGAAACTTGAAGAAATACCTCATGACTGCTTAGAGCCACACATGCCCTGAGGGAAGAGCTCCAGGGATGGTGTTTGGGGAAGCGCAATGCCAGGGAAGGGGGTGCTCATGTAGCTCCAGCCACCGTGGATGTGGGCCGATGGGATTTGTAACTGCTGCCAGCAGGATGCTGGGCTGCAGGTGTGCATGGAGCGGTGGGACGACAAGGCAGGTTTTCATGGCCACTCCAGGGAAGTGTTTCCTTTGCTCTGGTAGTGCCCCGAGGACCGTCCTGCTCTGCAGCACCCTCCTGGTTGGAGTTGTCCGGCTGTTCAGGGAGGGAAGTTTTGTTCTTCTCCAGGAGCAAGCACAAAGGCTGGAGAAAGCAGAAAAATAAGCAAGAGAAGCAGTTGTAATAGTGCTCCATGCTGGCCCTAACAGTGAGGTAGCAATAGACTCCATCCTGTAGGAGCTGAAATGTTTTGAGGCCTGAGAAGGCAAGTGCATGAGGAGAGCACCCAGACAACCTCCTCAAGGACTCCTTCGCCTTCCTTCATCGAAAGCAGAAAGCACCTGGATAGCGTCTATCATAGCCAAATAGGATGTTTGAGTTTTATGGAATAGCAGGATGAACTCCAAACAGAGCTGGGTGCCCCTAGCCTTCGTGTTGCTAGCAGGGATGGCAATGTCCTGGATGAGAAACCAATAAGAGCAGCTGGGAGGATGAGAAAGGAAGACTAATGCCAGGGATATGCAACATGCTGTTATATCGCAACTCCAAAGTGTTATGAAATGAACCCAAATGGTGCTTTATTTCCTAAGGAGACATTATTCAGTAACTGTGAATTAACAATGGGAAAGTAACATGCACAAGACAAATTGGAGTTTGGGACAGATTATACGATTACTGTGACAAAATTAGTTGATAGTCTTGTGCGTGGGATGTTGAAATTGGTGGTTTAGACGTTCATGTGGACAGATAGGTAAAAGGACAAGTGTATTACACTGGAGTGGCCCTTAGGATCAGAGAGATTTCAGAAGAATAGTATATTGTAATTATTTAGAGATTGGAGTTCTAATTCATTAAATGTGGTCTGTTGCAGACCACCCAATCTTCATTACAATTTCAGTTTCTAATATGTCAGAAGAACAACTTTGTTATTGTTATTTCAGACTGAAAAAAATTATGGTGGAAAGGTTGTACATCCACTAATAAATCTGTTAATATTTATAAAATACTAATTTCTTAATGTCAAGCATGGCATGTTTCAAGGTGAACACAGAGGAAGTGATCATTGACTTGAAAATTCAGAGATGCAGATACATGTAAATAGATTATGATTAGAGGTATGAATGTAGACAACTTCAAGAGATCTTGTTGTGCTATAAAGTTTATCCATATCATGTGTTTTTTTCTTGCATGAGTATCCATAAGGAACGGTTGTCACATGCAAAATGTTCCCCAAATCTGTAGAATATTTCCAGACTACCACTCTCAGTGCTTTAGAATGATCATTTAATGGATGTGAGTGCTAAGTGATATTGGACAAGAAATTATTGCAGTCAGAAGGATATATGGAAATTACGGTGACACCATAAATCAATTTATAAAGAAAATATGTAAAGGTAAAAGTAGACAGTGCAATTGGACAATGTGGTTTACTTAGGAAAGTTGAAGAGATAAAATACCTAGCTACTGCGGATAAAGACAATGGGCATGTTAGGAGCATGTTAGGAATAAAATAAGGGGCAAACAAACCTTATTTTTGATGAGGCCATTTCTAGATGCAAGATGCTGAAGAGTAGTCCAGGAAAGGCATAGTCCATGGGTAGTTTGGTTTTTGGAAAATCTCATATAACTTAGACTAAATAAATCAAGTTAATAGCAGGGGGAAGCACTGAGCATCGTCTGTTAAATGAACAGTTTCAAACAACAGGAATTGATAACTTCTGTCCTGGGATCTTTGCGTAAATAGCTGAGAAGCTCTGTGAAATCCTCACGTTAATTTTTAACTGAACTAGGAATTTACCAGTTACTATTAGGATATACCAAAGAAATGGCTATGTTTAAAATGCATAAAAATAATTTGAGAAGGTAGATGTTGTCATGCAAGTACAAAGTTTTCTGGTTAAATGAGATGTCTGGCTATTGGATGTACAAAGTCTTTTCACAGAATCCCAGAATGGTTGAGGTAGGAAGGGACCTCTAGAGATCACCTAGTCCAACCCCCCTGCTCCTGCTGCAGTCACCTGTGATGGTGTGTGAATGACTCAGAAGAATAGCTTAGTCATGATAGATATAAAAGGGAGTCTCCAGTGTGGCCCGCTGCTTTAATGTGACTTTAGGACTTAATAGGAAATGAGTAATTTAGCAAGATTAAGTACTGCTTTCGATTTGTGAGTGCGTATTTTTGTGGTGGACTGGTTCCATAAAGGATGCGGAAATTTTGGAGTGAATTTAAAGGAAGACCAAATACCCTGAGGATGCACAACAGTTTCAGAGTGCGAGGCCTAAGGAGGTCAAATTAAGGAGATTATCAATGAAAAAGATTAAGAGGTGATTTTGGAAATGATTCCTTTCAGTAACTGCAGAATAAAGCAGTGATACCTCAGTTTGGAATATATCTGCGTCTTACATGAAATCTTACCTTACCTGCTGTTTTGAATTGAAAATAGCTGACTTCCAGACAGTGGAACTTCTTTTGCTCTGAAGTTCACCGCATCCACACTTCTGTTTAAAGTGTCTATGCACAATGACCAAAGGTTGGTTGATTTGCACTGCCATCACGTGCGGTACAGCAAAACACCCCACTTTTCTTAACTAGGTGTCTCGTCTCTTAGTCCTCTACTTGAAGTTTACTGGGGGCTACCAACTCTACCTACAAAAGGAGACTTTTGTGTTCTAATTAATCTAAGCAAATACAATAAATCCACCAGTCTTATACCTTGGTATTTTGCAGTACTGCTTTTGCTGTTTCTATGTGCATTGACTCTGTAGGGCCAGCCAGTCCTTGTGTAGCACAGGAGGAAGAGCACAGCAGGTCTTCCTGCAGGCCTTGCTGCAGAGCTGTGAAAATGGTCTGGGAAAAATGCAGTTTCTGAGCTAAAAGGATCCTGAAGACTGGCAGGGATCAGCTGGACAGAGCGGATTAAGACAGCACTTTGCACTGACCCCCCCCAAAGACTGAAATAAAAAACGCAGAAAAATGAAATTACCTTTTTATTCTTCTGATTCAAGACAAGCATTTAACAGCTGATACCTGCAGCAGCCATTCAGAGGACAAATTGAGGAAGTCGAGTATCTTTGGTGGGGGCTTCTTTAATCTGGAGGATGTACTGTGATAAGCGGGGACCCTCTCACGGGCTACAAGCGCGCGCCGTTGGTGGAGTGGAGACTCCCTGGCCGCCCAGTGCTGCACCTGGCCACGCAGCGCTGGGCTGCTTGCTTGTTACTTACAATAAAACATTCTGGCAAATCAATTGGCTCAAAATCAATTGACTCGGAGGATTTGCCTGTTTTCGTTTATAACGTACTAAATACTGTCTCCTAGGACAAAGGTGGAATCAAGACAAATACTGAGTCATGCAGAACTGGAGGACTGTGTCCAGGCTCCTTACTCCTTGCAGTGAGAAGTGTCTCTCTAGATCCTGGCACCTTGTGATGTCAATGTTCAGATTCCTGCAGGTTGGTGGGAGGCATATTCCAATTGCTGAGATTCCCAAGTGTCTCAGATACCTGGACCCTGGGGGTTGCCTGCCAATTTTGATCCGTTATTTGGGAAAAATAACAATCTGATGTTTATAAATCTTGCTGTTCAGAAGCTTAACAGTGAAAGCAAGTGAGTTTGTTCTGGAAAAGCAAAATTTTAAATCCTTAGAATAGTGTTGGAAACAGAACGGTAACAAGAAGCAACCTTTAATATTGACTGAGCTTTCTTCCTAGATATCTCATAGGAATTTTTTTTTAGACCGTAGCAGACAGAGTCGACAGAATAACAAAGAGCTATTCATCTTCTATAGGAGGCCCATTTCTTGATATCTTATGACTTACTGTCCTATTATGATTTTTGCTTAGCAAGTTCATGACCTTCCAAATGATTCTGACATTTTTAAGATTGTCAAAATATTCTGTATGTTTTATAACAATAATATTGTACAATAATATTTTTATAACAGTTTGACTATTTTTGAGTTCTGTGTTTTTCAGAGACTGTGCATGTCATAACTATTTGGACTATTAACTTGTTATTTATGATGTATTTTTTGATTTGTAGTGTTGTCATGTTAGCCCTGGAAGCTCTTTTTCTGTTTCTCTTATGGTTGCACTCAGATCTTGTTCCGACTTGCTCTGGAGCTTCCTACTCTCTTTCTATTCTGGGGAGTTTTCTCAGCTTCTTTCTCTACCCCACCCCCTCCATGTGTAGTCAGCTGTGTCTCTTGCCTTATATAATTCAAATTCCCTGCCTTGCATTTGCCTTTCTTTTGACGTGTACCCATGTTTTAGGAATTGGAGTCTCTTCTTTCTTATATCTTAAACCTAGATACCTTAAACTTATTTCACTGATTGCAATAAAACAGGATTCTCCCATCAACTGAGAGTAATGGAAGTGTTCAGGAACTAAAGTTTATTTTCAGTGAGAGAAAATTGCTCGTCTGGGGGTGGTAATGCCTGAAAGGGTGTGAAAGGGAGCAAATGTTGAGCACTACAGAGGAAAGCAACCAAAGAAAGCACATGCACCTAAGTGCAGCAGAATGATTAGAAAGTTTTATTCTAGCAAAATTTACAGTTTGAAAAGTGCTAGCTTAAAGATTTGTCTGTGCTAAATGTTTTTTAATAAATTATATCCCAGTCATGTGCTATGACAGTGCTTTGGAAAGCTGAGCATCAGCATGTCTATTTTTAAGCCTGTTTTTCAAAGATACACAGAGTAATCTTTATGTACAGCCACACAGGCAGTATGTACAACTGTAGGGTTTTTAAAAGAACATTGATAAATTGCAAAGGGTTCAAAGAAAAATAAAGGACTGCAAAGTGTTAGAAACCCATTCTGGTTAGTTTAGCAGCAAAAATCTTAGGGGTTTATGAGTATATACTGGGAAATCAGAAAGTTCTTAATAGACTGTTTTCATATTAACAATTTGGAGTATTACAATACCAGTGATTGGAAGCTGAAGTGGGACAAATTCAGGCTACAATTAAGCTTACATTTTAATTACCAGATAATTAATTACTGGAACATTTTACCAACTCAGCACTGACACTAGCAATTTTAGAACAAAGATTGATGGCTTTTCTGAAAGATGTTTTCTGTAGGTCAGCAATTTTTTTTTGGTTGTTGTTCAGCAACTGATGGCAAGAAACTCAAGTGAGAATGGAAGAGGATCCATGGGAGAGCCCAAGAAGGGAGAGTGTAGTTAGAGTGAAAGGAAATCTTGAGGATGAGATCAGTAAGGGTGGCCTGAAAAGGGGGACCTGACTGTTAAACGGCGTGAAGAAAAAGCATCAGGGAAGACAAGGATCATTTTGCAGGTCTATGGTTTAGCACAGTGTTTAAGATGGGGGTTATTTGGGGCTATTTTAGATGCTAAGCTTTAAACATTTGGCTTCTTGGCTCCCATTATATCAACAAGAAGAGATGAGCACTCCAAGGGTGAGATTCATTTGACCTAGTTCAGATGTCTGTTTTAGGATGAGATTATTGGCTCACTACAATGAACTGGCTAGTTCAGATCTAGCTGTCTAAATATTTGGTGTCTGTTATGACAGCAAATCCCTTTTCAGTGTTAAAAGGTCAAAGAAGGGCAGAAGGTAATGCACCAAGGAGAGGGGATCGGGACTAAGGGAAATGCTGTGTTACAGGGCTGGTAGGAGAGAGAAATGTTTTAACTCAGCATTGCTGTGTGTTCGACAGGAACTTGCACTCAGGGAGATAACTCATATATTTATCCCCAGTGGACCTTGGTATCAAGGGGTATATTTTTGTACTGTTTCTATTGTAGCTCCTGTGCTGACAATAGGAATGCTGTATAAGTAGCCTTCAATAATACAGAGGCAGAGCAGGATGATCATTAGCAAAGAGATAGAACAGACGGGAGGTTGTGAAGTGGGATGATCAAAGTGTGAGTTCTGCATCCCATAGCTGCTGTGGAAGGCTTTAAGGTAGTTTGTAATTTAAGACAGCTCTGAGATGTCTCTAAGCTAAATTGATTTAGCTCTCCTTTGGTATAGGACATTAATTTTTATTTCCTCTGTGCCAGAATAGGTTGACAAGAGAAGGGAAGACCAAGAGAAAGCAAAAGTGGCACTAGGAGATGGGAAATAAAACTGAGGAGAGCAAAGGTGCTGGAAGCTCCACTCTCCCTAGCCATTCATTTGTTAGAAAGACAATGGAACAGGCACTTGACTCTATAAAACTCCCTGAGAAAACACGAGAATTCCTTTCCATCCCTCTCACTGAGCTTGCTTCCTGTTTATGTTTTTAGTTGCTCGTTTTTGAGAAGGAAAGTATGGTTTTCTAGCTGGGTTTATTTGCTTTCATTTTGAAGAGGACTTTGTTTGGCAATTTTATTTTTCAACAGGAAATGGCAAATATGCTGGTTTGTATAATGAAGTTGAGATTCACCGGAGGAGTCCAAATTCCTTTTTCTTTTACTCTCTGTAGAACTGAATTTCTTATGAAGATAACATCTAATGAATGTAAATCATGCATGCAGATGTGACCAAAGGACTGGGAATTTCTCAGCCTGGATAGATGCACATGTGTCGGAAGTACTGTAACCTAATACTGCACAAAAATGGTGTGATTCTGAACTTCTGATCTTTAAGTGCTGCATATTACAAGAGGAAGGGAAAAGGGGAGAAAATGAATTGGGATTTTGAAATAAAGGAATATAAATTTATTTGGGGTATTGTGGCCTCTGAATGTTATCCAACAGTTCTACTTGAGATACTTGCTTCTCACATCAGTAAAAGTGCTGAATGCTGAAATACATCTGAAAAAAACAGGACAATGTCCAAATGTTAAGGTAGGAACCTGACCTTAGGCTTCTCTTGAAACTATTTGCAGCTTCAGACTTGACCTGTGATTCTGACTTACTCGGTTTGAGACGCTTTTATGCTTCTCATAAGTATCAGTATTCAACCATTCGTGACAAAGGGTCTCTTTAAGGCAGTTCACCCAAAGTTGTAGAGACAAAGTCATTGTTTATTTGAAAATAAAGGAGCCCTTTCATTGCTGTTCTTGGGGGAATGAGAATGTTTCTGCCTCAGTCAATAATAATGCTAATATTTTGAAACTAATAGTCATGTTCTCTTAATGTTTCTAGATGCTGCTTAATGTGTTTAGTGTAGATGCAGATAGGATGAGCCCTGCACTTGATGAACAGGAATAACAGTCCAATTCATCAATGTCTGGGTGAACTGATAGTGGAAAACTCAGGGAACATACTCCCATTCCGGGTAGCTTCACCAAATGAGTGTCTGCTATTTGACTGACTATTCGACAGCTCACCTGGGAGTTGTGTGTTAGTGACTGACTAGACTTGCTCGGAAAGTAAGTTGGAAAGGGCAGTATATGAGGGTTACAGAGCTCTGGAACCGGCTGCCCAGAGAGGTCGTGGAGTCTCCTCTGGAGATCTTCCAAACTCGCCTAGATGCCACCCTGTGCCACGTGCTCTAGGTGTCCCTGCTGGAGCAGGGGGGTTGGACTAGATGATCTCTGGAGGCCCCTTCCAACCTCAACCATTCTGTGATTCTCTGATATGGAACTTCTGGAGGTTTCTGCTTATTACAATATTTTCATGTATTAGAAGAAAAGTAAAAAGATTCGGATTGATAAGATAGAATCGGATTCTATGCTGCTCTTTGTTGCAGTATTACATTTTCACAACTTATCTGCTGTTTTCATATCTAATTCTATTTTATTTTAAAAAAATCAGTTCTGAATTAAAATCGGTCTCATCTGTACCAGGATTACAGTAGGTTGCAGTGAGGATCCCAATGTAGGCACAGAGTTCCCAGTTTAGAAGGTCAATCTGAGGAGGATGTACAGCAGCTGATCCAACTTAATTTTCTTTGTTTCAGGACGAGCTTCCCAATAAATAGAATTTCTCTATTTTCAAAGACCATAAGATTGAGTTTTACATGAAAACACATTTTGAAAAATGGCTTTTTTTCTCTCTCTCTCAGATTTTGTGTAGTGGTTGCCTCTGTGATGCCTACATGCTTTCTGTCATAATGAAATATTATGCAAAGGCAGACCATCAAATGAAGATGTGTATTTCATCTCCTCTAGTTAGCAAAGAGTGTTTGCAGGTGAGATGTGCCTACCATAAGAAGGATTTGTGCTCTTCTACTGTTACAGGAGAATCACATGTCTTCAAACAAGCAACTCATAGCAGTATCTCATTGTTTTTTTTCTTAGCTGACTGTGGTAACCAAAGACTCCTTGAAAGGGGTTGACGTGTTATGTATTGAAAATAACATTATTCTATTAAGTATTTTATGGAAGACTGACAGAGAATGGTGTAAGTGGCCTGCGATAGCCTCTACACCATAAAACTCACCTGTTGCCTTAGGGCACAAGATATCCTTAGCTGGGAGATCTGTCCTTATCTCTACAAGGGGGAAGCAGTGAAAACAGCTGGTGTGTAGAAAAAACTGAGGAATTTACCTCATGTTCTCCTTTAGCCACTGTGTGACTGTAGTAGATACATTGTGCTCCATTTTCTGCCTCTCTGGAAATTAGCAGTTGATCTTTCTCTGACTGGAAGAGAGTAAGGTTTTCACCTTCATCCAAGGTTTGGATTCTGGAGTTGATGATACCCATAGGCCATTTCAAGTAAGAGTAAATGATCGGAATCCAAGTGAGGAGCCTACAGGCAAATGAGCAGCATGTGTGCAGCAGGGAGTGCTAAGTGTAATAAATCTGTTCATTGTCTCAAGCTAACATTGATCTTATTTGCTTCTTTTCTTACTCTGAAGCATTAGCTTTTCACTGCATTTAGCTGTATCATGCTACAGAGGTCTACTACAAAGAGCAAAGCTAATATCAGAGACATTACAAAACAGACTGCAGGAATTATCCACAGTTGTATTTCATGCTTGTTTTGTACTCCACTGTGATCTGCTTCATAGGCTTTGTAATGAGAATCCTTTATTCAGTGGTTTACAAGATATAAAAATCCTCAAAGGTATTTTCACTATTGATTAGCTTTCTGGGGATGAGATTTTTAGTAGGGTAGTAAGTCTGTCTGTTCCTGAGGAGCTTATAATAAGAGAACAGTTACATTTTTCTTCTTTTATTATAGTAATTTGAGGTGCAGGGATAGTTACTCAAATTCTCCCTGACTCTTAACTGGAATGAAACAAAATTGGCAGAAGTCTAATGCAAACCAGGGGGAAATTGACCCAGTCATAAAGCTCCCAAGAAATATTTTTTTGGTTAAGAAGGGCAACTCAGAACAAAAGTAACACAAAATTAAATGTCACATTTTACTGCTTTCATTTCTCCCTACCCACACAATAACATATTGGAGTAAACATTAAGCATACTTTGATAAAACTACTACAGTTTTCCTATTTTTATCCTATTTTCATATAAAACAAGTATTTTATGTGAACTGTTTGGGAGTGGAATATGTTAGGAGTGAAACTGTATTTTGCAAGTGATTTGTAAACACAGTAAATAATTTGAATATCCAAGTGAACTACTTTGAACTAAAAATGCTTTTAAGTCGCTAAGAGGAATACAATTGTATTCCATATGACCTTTAACCAGTTTTCCAATTTTTAGTAAATAACATTTACTATTACCTATTTTAACTCCAGCTGTTGCTGATATAATGGTATTCCTGATTGATACAGATCATCTGTCTGTTAGAAAGCTTCATATAATTTAGTTGCAGAGGGTAAATTAAAGCTTTTGTAATGTGTGGAAAGTTAGTGCAAATGTAGTGTACTCTGCTTCCTTCCTCACCAGAAGATTCTGAACTTCTGCTTTTGCTGTCATGACTGAGCAGGACATACAGCACAGAGAGGGGTCTTTTACCTCTTGTGATCACCAAGATGAGATGTCACAAGATGCGAAGTGGGATATCCAAAGATAATGTAATAAAATCTAGCATGACTGAGAGGCTTCTCTGTTTTGACTGCTCTTGGTCAAGTTTTTGTGGCCTTCACATAAAAATAATTTTTAGGGAAGTACGAAAAGAGCAGCAGGGAGCCTTTGCAGATATTTAAGGTGTAATGCAGAGAGTTTTCTTGAATATCTAATGGTGGCTGGTTGGTGACAGGATTTGAGACTGATTACACAGAAAGTGTGTGGAAGGAGTGATGATAAGCAGGAGGTGGTGAGGTAGATATGAGAACCACTGTTTTGTGTGCTGCTTGCTCACATGTGATGTGAAAAGCTGTTTCTAAACTTAATTGCACTTACACAGACAGGCTGTAACTGAATCTAGCTTCCTTATGTGACCTGCCACATAGTGCAGCATTGGATATTGGTTTTTAGGCTGTTGTCTTGTGTAGCTTTTTTTTGTTTGTTTGTTTTGTTTTTTGTATTTTTGTGGGGTTTATTTTGTATTTTTTTTCATTCATGGTGTATTTTTTTCCCTTTCATTACTACTTACTTGTGTCTTACATTCTTCTTAGTGGGAATCTTTTCTTTGCTCTGAGTCACATTGTTACTGCTGTGACCATTGCTCCTGCCTTGTTTGCTGGGACTTTCCCTGCTACTCATGGGAGAAAAAAAAAAAAAAAAGGACTGGGAAAGGAATGGGAAAATGAGAGGGATGAGAGGGTAGGAGCCAGCAATAGGACAAGGGGCAACAGGCACAAACTGAAACACAGGAATATTATGAAAAGATTTCTTGTGAGGGTGACAGAGCCTCACAGGTGTGGGGACAGGCTGCCCAGAAAGGTTGTGGAGTCTCCTCCACAGGTGGAGACCTTCCAAACCCACCTGGATGCCATTCTGTGCCACGTGCTCTAGGTGTTCCTGCTTGTGCAGAGAGGTTGGACTAGATGATCTTTAGGGCCCCCTTCCAACCTCAACCATTCTGTGATTCTGTGAGATGGAAACAGGTCGCATGTCATTTTCTTTCATTATATCATGCTGCCCTTTGCAGTTTCAGCAATAGAGCTTGCCCCTGTTCATAGGCTGTGTTTCAGGCAAGGTTTCCTTCATGTGGACTATTAATAATCTCCATCTCTTGGCATTAAAAATCGTTCCAGTCCTCTTAACTTGACAACAATGGTATTTTGTAGTGTGTGTGTGATGGAGAAGCCAGTGGTGTCACCTGCTTCAGCCCTCAAAGAAACAAAAACAAACAAAAAACAGTGATAAAAGGGAAACCAAACAAGTAGTGAGGCTGTTTTTGTGGGTGTGGAGGGAATAGTTTGTCTAGTGCCAGGGAAGAAACTGATGAGCAGTAGAGAAGAATTTCTGTCCCGACTGAACTACAAACTCTGACGGGAATGTGCTACACTTCTGTGCATAGTGGATGCATCTATGTGCCAAATGGCATCTGAGATGTGCCTGACATTGTTTCCTTTGGATTAAAGACCGTGATACCAAGTTGTGGGTACAAGAAAGCACGGTGAATTACGACTCCTCTGAGCAGAAAGGAAACTGAGGCAATCGGCATCAAGATGCTAATCTTTCTTTTCCTGTTGCAGGATATACGGTTTTTATTTTAGGCACCCCATTGTAGAATAAGGCAATCTGAACTGTGAGCAGGCAGACCATGAGTGTATTTAAGCTAGTGCAGAGGGCCAAGTATGAGGCCACGTGCTCTGTGAGAACTTCAGAGATTTGGGAAAGGGGAGCCAAGGTGCAGTTTTCCTGAAAGGCAGCACTGGCTGCTAACAGGGGACCTTGAATTACCCAGAGAGGCAGTGCATCTTAAATGAAGCAAGAAAATGGGTGACAGCAAAATCCGGGAGTAAATCAAGGTGGAATTATCACTTCTGCAAGGACTCTGCACATGGACAGTGGCTGTTCTAGATTAAAAATTGAGCACAAAATTTTACATTTTTTTTTCAGTGACATACTGACAAAAAAGTTAATGACTTTTTTTTTTCCTGAGAAAATAATTGGATCTGTATATCTTCATTCATAGGAGATATCTATTTAGTGGGTTCTAAGCAGACACTACAGAAAATAAATTGGCCCTTTTCTTTCTGCTTTTGCTCACTGACATGTGTGTGTATGTATATATGTATGTATATGTATGTGTGTATATATATAAATGTATACTTAAAAAAGATATGCAAAGATTCTCATCTATGGTATATTATTATAAAGATGCCATCTAAAGGCAACAAAGATATTTCAATGTGTTCGTTTCTTTTCAAAAAAAAAAAAAAAAAGGAAGCCTGAGGATTATTCTCAGGGTAATTAATCTGTTTCACAGCAACAGTACTAATCCGATTTATCTCTATAGCTTTATTAATTATCCAAATGTAAACCTGAAGTCACGCTTTGTGAGTCTAGAAGTCATGTCTTCTCTGATGGCAAGACTGAAACTTGAGGCACACTGAGTGGGATTGTCCCTTTCCAGCCACACTTGGTTAGCGTCAGGAAACAGCTGAAATAGAGGAAGAGCTGCGTGATTCTGTGCGATGCTCTTTATTGGCGTGTTGATGCGCTAGATGGCACTGTTGGTTTTAGTTCTACTGTTGTCTTCCTCTTCGAGGGAGCTTGCCTTAATTAGGTTCCTTTTGAAAACAAACACGCTGTTTCAACAGAGGGCCAGTGTACGTTGTTCGGGGCTTTTGCTTTTATGTTTATAGTCATGTAATCAATATGCTGGCAGGGTAATTAATTTTTAACTTCAAGCCAATTGTAGATCAAATGCCAGTGGAGGCACTGGGTGGAGACGGTTTAATTTCTTTTGAAGCAATGATCCTGATTAGCAGTAAAGGGTTCGTAGCTGGTTGCGAGAGGTCCGGAAGACCTCTGCTTTGAAATACTGCTGTTAACTTTAAAGTAACATTATTATTATTGCAGTACAGATTAATGAGTTGTGGTGTAATTCTGATAAAGGACAAATATAGCAAGTGCATGACAGAAGCTTTATCAGAATTAAAAAAAAAAAGCAGCTTTTAAAAAAAGCAGAATTTCAAAGCAGCTTTATGTACTTTGGCTATTTAGTTTCTATCAAAGGAATGGTACTAAAGCAACTTTAAATTGATAAACTCACTTTTTGCTTTTCATCCGTTTTACATTTTCCAGGACTCCAGAGGGCTTGCAAGTAAGGACAGGCTTGTGAGCCTCTAAACAGCAGGGGATGCAATCCTGTAACCAGCAAGGGAGCTCCCTCTCCAAGTGGGAGTGGGTTATGCTACCAGTCTCGTCCTCTTCTCCTTTCCCTTTATCTTCCTGCCCTAGACAGCTCTGGCAGTCTCCCAAGTTCCTTATGCTACAGTCTTTGCTAGCCCTGTGCTTCCAGCCTGCCCTCCTGTCCTCTCCGATGAACATATTTGATCATATTTTCATCTTTTCTATTGCTTTTGTCTTCTTTGGAGAACAAATTCCACATTCAAGCAAATTTTCCAAGTTATCTCTCCATCCCTCTCTAACTACTTTAGTATCTTCTTCCTGTTCCATTTGATAATCAATAAAGGGCCTATTTGTATGGATTGACTATTGATCACTTCTCCAGTTGCCTGGATTCTTTCTGATCTAGCATCTGTGCTTTCTATCACATTCAAATTTTGCTAGGAGTTCCAGCTGTCCATTCCCAGGGCCTCTGTTCCCTTCATTTTCCTTGACTTCATGGCCAATTTTTAATACTTTGATTGTTTAATTGGTTTTCTTTCTGAGTTAAACCCTTCGCACTAATTTAAACTTTTTGTTTAGTCTAACATTAAAAAGGTCAATTTCAAAACAAAAACATTTAATTTTTCTCTGAAATAACTCACCCTCTCATGTTTTTTTGGCTTAAACTATTAATTTAATGCATGCTGGACTGAACAACAATTTCTGCCCTTTTGAGTCATACTTTTGAGGAAATCTTATCAGTCAGTGTGACTAAGCTGTGCTACAATCGTCTCTAATTTCTGCTGGAACCAACAGCCGCCCTCAAGAAGGATGGGGATGATCATCAGCTATTGAGACTTGTCAGATTTTTAACCTTATCAGGAAGACAAAACATCTGAAAGAGGGTGATGGTTGTCAGAGCTCTTGATCTGCACCGTTGTGTTTTCTGTAACAAATGAGTATTGTGGCTAATAAAGGCAGAACTGCAGTTACTGCAGCAGACTGTTCTGTAGACTGTAATCTGCAGTTGTTTGTAAGATATTAGATTAACATTGTGAAATTTATCCTAGTTTTGAGCGAAACTAGAGATGGATATTTGCAGCATACAGAAAGATGTAAAACCCAATTATCATAACCACAAGAACTGAAAAGAAAAAAATCCATGCTGTCTTTCTGTCTGTTCCTCAGGACATATTTTTCCATTGATCTTAGTGCTTCAGAGGAGCACTTTCAGGAGGCAATTGCTAAAATTGACTGCTTGAGAGGTGGTGGGATGGGAAAGCAATGTATACAAATATATTTACAGTAGATGGAGCTGGTGTTCAGTGAGTGTATGGCATTTTTTTTCCCTGCAATGACACTCTGAGATGTGATTCATTGACAGCATCATGGCGCAAGACTGGTTTGTGCTTCCCTGTGCCTTGGCGGCAACTGTAACTGTGGTGCAAGCGGCCTCTTGTCTGCAAGAGACACCAGCAGGGGCTCGTGCACATCTTTTTCGTGTGCCAGGTTTGATGTGAGGGAGGGACTGGCAAGGCAGCCAATAAAACATTGCAAACATTAAGTCTCAGCACATTTCCTGCCTTGCCTACCAAAGTCCAATATTTCCATCTTTTAGCAAATTGTAACTTTGTATTGCAGAATCACAGAATCACCGATGGGTTGAGGTTGGCAGGGACCTCTAGAGCTCATCTAGTCCAACCCCCCTGCTCCAGCAGGGACATCTAGAGCACATGGCACAGGGTGGCATCTCCCAGGCGGGTTTGGAAGATCTCCAGAGAAGGAGACTCTTGCACTCTTAAATATCTCCTTTGTATTCTTAACTCTCTGACCTGGGTTCTGCCTGGTCCCTCTCACAAAAAAGTGTTTAATCTCAAGAAATTATATCACCCTTTGAAGCTAGAGCATCTCAGTTCTCTGGCATTCACTGGCTGAGTTATGCAAACTATCCAAGGTTAATGGAAGTGGATGCAAAGTGTGAGACAACAGAATATATATGCATTCAGGAACATGGAGAGTTATTGTTTGATAAGTGAAAATAATTGGGCAATGCTGAATTTGGGTAGGAACTATTTCAACTTCTGCTCTGGTCTTGTCAGTGCTCTCTGGGTGAAAACTGTCCCATCAGTGAGGCAGCTTTCCTGACCTTAACTGTTCAACTAAGGTAATTCCAGTAGTTTAGTTATCCCAGAAAAAAGGTAGGGTATATACTCAAAAAAAAAAAAAAAAAGGGAGCAAGGGAGTGACACCCACTTAATTTGTGGAAAGGCTGTCAGGCAAGTTACTAATTTGCCTTGTTAGTGCCTAGAGCCATAGTTCTCAGCCTTCATCTGAAGGCGAACAGTACCGCTAGGCAACTGAAGGGCTCCAGTACCTTGTGTTTCCAGGCAGTTTCGATTATATCAGTATGTCTTCCTTTAGCCACAAACGACAGAACTTCTGACCCCATTGCACTATAAAGCAGTATGAAAATTTGATAGTACTGAGTTCAGCCCACACTTAAGAAATGTGGACAAACTAGGAAGAACCATCAAGAAGAAGGTTAAATTGTTTAAAATGCAGTATATTAGTGAAGACTGAAGAAAACTTTTCAGAAGAGAAATGGGACTAAAGTGGGACATCTTTGGTTTTTTTTTTTTTTTTTTTTTTTCCATAAAGTATGTGAGTTATTTGTTCCTTATATCCCCTGGGGTAGGGCAAAAAAGAAGGGAGGGTTTATGGTACAGCAAGGAAAATTTAGATAAGAAATTAAGGAGAATTTTTGCATTATACTGATAGTGAAGTGTTGTAATCCTGGGAGCTTGTAATCCTGGGAGTTTGCACAGTATAGCTTAAGAAAAATTATTAGTCAAACATTTGCCAGGATAGGTGAGGTGTATTTACCCTATCTTAATGAAGTGGGATGGACCAGATGATCCAGAGACTTCTTTGGGGCCTACATACTTGTGCAACTTTTTTGAAATTTGCTGATGAAATTTGGTACCAAATTTGGTAGAGCTGTTTGTTAGACTTTTTCCTTGCAGTGTATTTACAAAGGAAGACTCATTATCTCTAAAATCTGTTTCTATCTGCTCGTTTTCTGATCAGCTGTCCTCTGCACTCCTTGGTGTTAGGTGCTTATTATCGTAGCAGGATAGAATTGTCATTAGCTGCTTAAAAAAATGTGCTTGATTAGAAACATCAAGAAAGCAAAGGAGGCAGGTTTTTTATGGTGACATTTCTATTAGGGAATTCTCCCAATGTTACAATATTTTCAGCTCATAGATGATTTTGTATTAATCTCTTTAACCAGTCCTTCCCAGAATGACTGATTTTTGACTTGCCTATTGTTATCTCTATATTTGGATATTACTTTCGTGGTGGACAGTGTACTGCTGTTAGGTGAGCTCATCAGAGAGCTAAGATGGATTTGCCTGTTTTTAGCCTTTGCTCAGTTTTCCTTTGCCTTAGAATATAAATTTTTGTTGAGGAAAAGTCTGTCGTGTTTTCTAGTATAGTTTTGCTTGGTGAGATGTATTATATATTCAGCATTATATCTACAACCTCTCCCCTCCTCCACAATGAGGGTATCTACCGTAAGTTGTGAACAGTTTTCACATATATGAAAAAACAACACTGGAATTGGAAAATGCAAATAGGCCAAAGCAACAGTGCTTTGACATTTAGCTATGCTGCCTAACTGGCTCAGCTTACCTCTGTGCTATGCTTTACAGCTAAATAGTTCCCTTGCAATGCGTGAGTCTATCACTTTATTTCTTAGATACATAGAATTTGTGATACATCTGAGAATTGAGAAGACATTGAGCAGTGTTTCAGACCTTAAAGGAGTTGCACATTCCAAAAAGTGGCTTCTTTCCAGAGACAGCTCTTCCAGCTACAGAAATGCAGCTCGTAAAAGTTGACCTAGCAGTTAGGGGTAGTATATAACTAAATACAGAGCGGGAGGAAGGGGGATGGAGTGATATTAAACTTGCAGAAAATAGCACTGGCTACCTTGAGCAGTCAAATCCGTTGATCTCATCACTCTTTGTAATTTCCTGATTGTGACTGAACGTATGAACAATGAACAAAGTTCCTGTATTGTCATTCAGGTGGGAAAGGAAGGGTTTTTTTGTTTGTTTTGTTTTTTTTTTTCTTTTTCTCTGAAATGAGAACTCAATAGTCTGAATTTAGACTGAAAAATACCAGACTTGTCCTGCTGCTCATATATGTTGAGTTGCCTTAATTAGGAGTTATGAATGAGCCTGTTTTATAATATCTGCTTGGCAGGCAAATGCGTAAATACAGTATGACAAATGTGATCCAAACCAAGTATTTCATTAAGGAAGGATATTTGTTAGTGGCTTTTAGTATAGGCCGTTAACCTTCATGGCCACCAATTTCCCTGCAATGAAGTTACTATTTTAACACCATTTAAGGTTTTATGCAGTAAAATATAGGACTATATAATTTTTTATATAGTGCTAGTAAGTACTGTGGGGAAGGTGGTAAGTACTTTGGAAGGGAGTGATTGGGGAAAGTGGTATACTTTGTTCAAAGCCCAAAGATAAGGAGTGATGTATATTTACTGTCACCATCCATCCATTATCTTCCTATTGATAATTGCCCACAACAAATAATGTTGTTCACAAAAAAACCCAAACTAAAACAAAAAAAA
Organism: Crypturellus undulatus; assembly: GCA_013389825.1. Lineage (NCBI taxonomy): Eukaryota > Metazoa > Chordata > Aves > Tinamiformes > Tinamidae > Crypturellus > Crypturellus undulatus. Next base: position 450,474 of record VWPW01006105.1, read on the forward strand.
AATGCACATGGAACCTTCATATTCTGTACCCTACTGGTGTTGGGAAGATATTGGAGACATGAAAAAGCAGGAGGTACTTGGTAGTTTGGTTCCAGTAGACAGAACACTTAAATATTGAGTGTTCAGAGATTTCTATAGCTTCTGCCAAATAATCCAAAACTAATTGCCTGAACCTTCCCCTACTGGTTCAGTTTTGCTATTTTAGGAGAATTTCCTTCATTTATCTAAATATGCTGACAGATATGTTGTGAAGGAACATAATCTTCTCATACATATGACAAAGACATAAACATATTTTAAAATAGTTTTCTTTGTATTTTTATGATAATTTTGAAAAATCTTTCATGCTATAAATTAATATCAAACTACCTAGAAAACACATTTGATCATTTTATGTGTTGCAAATGTACAAAAAACTTTTCCAGGATATTCTCAAGTACATTTAATATTCACAAAAAGAAGTAGAAATAGTCTTAGAATAGATGCCCTTGCGTCGTGTTGCACGTCGTACAACAGCCCAGGTTTAGGCTTGTCAACAAGGTACATTTGTTTTTGTTACTTCAGTGACATGATTCAACTCTCATGGGGACTGTATGGATCTGAAAAACTCCTATCCTTTTCCCATCTTCCCATATGATTTAGAGCTGCTCTTCAAAATTTCTGGGAAGAACTGCAAACATTTTGGTGGTTTCTAAGGTGTATTGGGACACAAGCATTGCTGGAACATTTTTTAAATTATTGAGCCATTGACCTTAGAGAGAAATACTTGGAATCCTATTATGACACTTGTGGCCAGGTAGCAGGTCTTGCTAGTAATTTAATATCCAGTCTGATTTCAATAGATCTGTTTACAGTAGCTGAAAGTGAATGGAAAGGCTGTTCAGGTAATTATGTTTCTCTACAAAATGCAAGTAACATGGTTATAGTCTGCTTAACTTGTGAAGCTGGTTGTTCTTCCTGCAGCAATAACCTTCTATGCTTAAGAAAACCATTAGCATATAATTGGAGCTGTTGTGACTCATCCCTTGTTACGACCCATTTGCTGACTCGAGTATACGTATTTTCATAATATTGTGTGTATTTGCCATGACTTCCCAACTATCTCTATATTTGTAAGCTCCAACAGGCAATCCCTTAACCGCCTATCTTAAATTGTTTTTATTTTTTACTGAACTGCACCGCACAAGGGAGAGAGAAATAGATCACTGTTGTCTGAAGTTCCTTTTTTTCCCTAGCTAATTGAGATTCACAGTTTTTTCTTTTTTTTTTCCTTTTTGCAATCCTGCCAGCAGCCACAGTTCGCTGCAAACACATGATGGCAGAGGTGTCCATGTTTGGTCATGCACCCTAAAGTTCTTGGCAGTGACACTCCTCGTATCCAGAGGAGGATATCCAGATGTCATTTATACCAGAGATGGGTAATTACAAGTCTGGCAAGTATTAACACATGGTATTTGCAGAAACCCACAGAGGCCTGAGCACGGGTTACTCTTCCCTCAGATTGCCATCATGAATGCAAGGGGATGTTCTGCATGTACTGAAGGACCTTCTGACAGCACCAGGCTGTGGTAAAATACTGACTGCCGAGGGAGGGAAGCACAAGAATAAGGCCACCCTTGCTGGGTATTCTGGTTTGCATTGCATAAACAAAAATGTAGCAAATGCAACCTACCACGGATGAAGGATAAATCCTGTGCTGAAATCGGGATCCTGGGTGCAGCCTCTGCAAATCTGCTACCCCTAAAGTTCTCTTTGATCTGAGGAGGAAAGGATATGCTGACTTTCAGACCTGGGGAGGAAAGGATGAAGGCACAGAAGGAGGAAAAAAAATCTGAACATGCCTCTCGCTCTAGCCCCCCAAAAAATAACAAGTGAAAAATAAAAGCCCGGCCTGTTCTTCATACCAGAGTCTCACTTTTAAGGCTGATTCAGCTGAACTGCCTCAGTGGCCATTTTGCGGGGAGGCTTCCCCTGGGCCAACCTTGGCAGGGGCTTCCCTCCCTCGGCTCTGCCAAAGCCTCTCCTGGGGCAGATGGTGTCACAAGGAGGCTCGGGAAAGGAAAGCACGTCCGTTAACGGCAGTATCAGCCAAAGAGGGGTTGTTCCTTAAAAACACAACATAGAAATTTTTCTCTCTGTCCTGCATGAGGTCATGGAGAGGCAGCAAGTGCTTGACCTTAATCAGAAAAACAGTCTTTCGGCAGTCTCATTACAAGTGATTATACCTTTAGCATTAGCAGGGGATTGGGTTTTCAAAACGCAAATTCACTTTTAAAGTCGGAGCACACTGTTACAATTCCAGAGTGATCTGGAGCTACTGATCTCATTTGTCCTGGTGTCAGTTGAATCAATCAAGTTGCTCTAAAATCTCTGTGCTGTTTATGAGATCAGAATTTCTTGTAAATGTTTGTACTAGCAGAGCTGGCAAAATACTAAGATTTCCTGTGTCTTTCTTCGATGCTCGGAATACTGAGTTCATGACCTATTTATTAAAAATAATGGAAATTGGAATTTCTCAGGGATATGTATTTTATTTAGTGAGCAAAGAACTCCTTTGGATACAATTTATTTGCTGTTATCTTTTTCTGAGCTTTAGTGTTATGGATAAATTCCAGAAATTAAATTTCTTAAGGCAGAGTTTAATTCATAAGGCAAAAATTGTTTTGATGTCATTTACGGTTCCTTGCCCAAACTGCTTCTGAAGCTGTAACAAAAATTTTGACATACTTTTTCATTATTTACAGAAGGCATTTAAGTTCATTTCTGATGATTAAACTTAACAATAGTGACAGAAAATTAACAATACACACAACTTTAGCAACCCAGTGGTACACCATCCGATTTTTATTGGACACCTTTTGATATTATTGTTGGATGTTTTAAAAATCTTCTGTAAAATGGGCAAGTTATTTAAAATGGATGAGTTAATATTGCACTTAGGAAGTTTGGCTATAATCAAGAACAAATTTTCTGTTAACTGCACTGTGGTGAGGAATTCCCTTCCTTTCCTTCCTTTCCTTCCTTTCCTTCCTTTCCTTCCTTTCCTTCCTTTCCTTCCTTTCCTTCCTTTCCTTCCTTTCCTTCCTTTCCTTCCTTTCCTTCCTTTCCCTTTCTCCATAGCGTATGTTTTATTCTACTTTTTGAACACATTCACTGCTAATATTAATGTCTGTTAATCAGCTGAAGATCTGATGCAGTGTACCAGATCTAAATAAAGTTACTGGGATGTTTAACTGAACATGTGAAGCTTGTGATTCTGTTGAGCCTTTAAATATACAGTATATAGCAGCCCTTAAAAATCATGAGAAACAATCAGAAGAATGCATTACAAATCTGGCATTTAGATGCAGCCCATCGTTTCACTGTGTTATGCCATTTTATATTGAAGACCGTGGTATTAATATCTGTCTGCAATAAAAGCTTGGAGGCTTTTTATCTGACTTTTCAGAGAAATCCTGCAAATGTATTAGAAAATAAATAGATAGAAACTATTAGAATTAAAAAGTGTCAGGTCTTTTAGCTGGATTAGGCTTGTGACACAACAGAAGAATATTTTTTTCTTAGCTGCTGCTTTGAATCCCTTTTCCCCCAGATTACATTCTGAGTTGAAACTGAGCATATCAGTATCAGTTTTCTGTCAAGAAGTAAATTAATCTGGAGAAAATGCGTTTTGATGTTGCTTTCCTTGGTATTTTGAAATCACAACAGCATATAAATGGTGTTTTTAATCAGTTGAGACTGTGAGCAAGATTTGTTGTGATTCTTATGTTTAAATTGCTCATAAACGTTTGAATGCCGAGTGCCACCCGAGGCAGGGGGCTGGAGGAGCCGGGCTGTCCTGCTGCCTGGGGCATTGGCACGGGAGCGCCGCGGTGCTTCTGGGGTACGCGCTGCAACATGGAGCACGCGGAGCCGAGCCGTGCGAACGCAGAGCAGAGCGGGGCTGGCGCCTGTTCTCCGGAGATAACCGGGATCCCGGGAATGAAGCTGCTTTAGGACTCATGGATCTAGAGCACTTCCTGGGAAAGATATATGTGATGGATAGGCATGAAGAGAGTAGATTCAAGCACACATTTGCACCTGAAGTTTCCTGTGTGTTAGCTTAAGAGAAATTCCAATGCCCGTCAGTAGTGTGTTGGCTATTAGAAATGCACAGGCTCCTATATAGATGATAGAGAAGGATATTTGCTCTTAATGGGCATTTGAAAGGACTTTTTCTGATGACTGAATAGAGGGTCTGGACACTGAATGCAAAGAGTAACATCCCTGTTGTGACAAGAAACCACTCTTCACAACACCTAAATTATGAGCTACAAAGCTCATCCCTGATGCAAAGTACATAGAGAATTTTAAGGCTCTGCATGGAAGCCTGTAGGTAGAGAAGAGACTTTCTAATCCGAGGAGGTCATAACTGTTCGTTACAGAATATTCTGCTTTTCACTCTGAAGCATATAGTTGCATATGAAGCATATGAAGTGTCATTTTTATCTGTTAGGGCAATCTCCATATTTTTATGCTTCTAGGTTTGCAACACAGGTTGCTCTTCCCAGGTTAGTCAGCAAAAGCGTACAGACTTCGATCAGCTTAATGGTCAGGTGTTAACAGTAACAACAGCACTCAGAGCATTAAGTATTACAATAATTCATTTTAATATGTTTATTAGGTCATAACAACAACTATAAACATAAGTACCATTCAGCTCTTTTGCAGATATATGAACTTACTAACATCAAATCTTTACCAGAATCACATATTCTTACAAGTGTCCCAGACACAACATTAACTTTATTAAGCAAAAGTTCATAAATAGTAAAAACGTCCTCTGTTTCACATTGCAGCGTTCCTCAAGCATGTATGTACAAGTTTGGAGTATCTTCTCCAAATCTGTGTGTCATAAACTTCCTTAGCTGTTTTAACAACCATAGAGATGATTTTTTTGCCTGCAGCAAAGCCTTTTGTCCTTGAGCAATCCACAATTAGTATTACTCTCAGCAGACATGAAAGTTTTTCTGAAATGAAAGTGGTGATGAAGTAAAATACAATAGTATCTGCTCAGTTTGCCTACGCACTCTGACCTCATTATAAATCTTGCAGTTATAACAAGGTCTCCTAAGAACAATAGATCTCCCCTATATCAGTTCTTTATCCGCGGTATCTCTCTTTCAATATGTTAAAATGGTTGGCTTGCAGCAACAGAGATATTACTTAGGGTGGAGTGCGTTTGCAGTCAGTTCTTTTCCTTCTTAATATTTACACAGTATTTTTTTAAGGTTGCTACAATTTATGAATCATGTATGTTGACATACATTTTCTGAAATGTTCACAGTGCAGTATTTTTGTGGCCTAACCAAACCTTGCAAATGTCATTAAAAATAAAGTTTTTTTTTTTAATATAAAAATAGAATACTTTATGTGTTTAACCAACAAACCCAGTTCTATCCTATACTAAAGGAGCTATACAGTAGTATGCACAGAATTCCACAGGAACAGAAATGACGTGATGCTTGCCCTAAAGCTACAGTACTCTTCCCTAACAAATGCAAGTTTTATTTACTCTCTTTTCAACATTGTTGTTTTGGTCCTAATTTGGGAGTTAAAACGGATGTCATAGTTCACTGGATTGTATGATCCGAGGAGAGGTGTGGGGGCTCAAAACTGTTTCTTCTTTTGATCACTCCCTAAGGTCCTCGGGCTGGCATGCAGAGCTGTTACCATTCCTGCTGGGGCACGGGCGGTGTTTGCAGCTGAGGGCTGGCTGCGGCTCCGTGGTCCTTCCTCCCCGCTGCGGGCCGCTCTGCGGGAGGGCGGGCGGCAGGGCCTCTGCTCCGCGTTGCGCGACTCAGACGGCAGCTCCGAGGGCTGCCAACCTGCCCTGCTCCTCCTGCTCCCCAGAACGGTGCAGCCTCCACTGGGTACGTAATTTGGATGCCTTCATGTTTTCTTTCTCAGAGAGGAGTTAAGTCATTACTGAAAGAAATGGAGGCTTCAAGTTTTTCAATAAGAGATCTGTCAGTACAGGGTGATACTAAAATAAATACGAGAAAGTTGGAATAAGGTTGGCACTAGGAATGCTTTAAGCTAGGTGCTTTTTGTTTCATGCTATGTACCGCCTGGCTACAGGAGAAGATTGGCAAGGCTGCCATGCATATGTTATGGCATGCCATTTTTTAATGCTGACTTCTGTAGTTAGACATTTGCCATGAGGCTAACTCCCGTGGCTGCCTGTCTTCCAAGACATCTGGTTAATATAGTGCAAAAAAAAAAAAAAAAGCGCCAAATTTTGGACTGTGCAGGAGAAAAATATGTTTTGCAGTCTTGTAACTTTTATTGTTTTTTCTTGGCCTTTTGTGTGAAAATCATTTCTGTCTGTGCACTGCTCATTTTCTAAAGCACATGCAACCATAACAGTCCTTCCAGCCTTAGTGGTTGGTATTCTGCATTCTCCTTCATGGTACTGATGACAAATCTTTGTGCTTGGGTCTGAGCACAAATTAATGAGAACTGTGGGCATTAGCACTGATGGTAGCACACAAGGATTTGCATTTGGTAAAGTGATGCAGTTGTCCAAAGAGTTGGAAATTGCTGTGATGGTTTATAGAATCCAATAGACTTAAACAACACAATATCATAACCTTGTAGTAGTGCAACTTGGGCAACAACATAAACATGTGCAACGGTGTTCTCACAAAGACTGGGCAGTGAAAAGTAGTGGACAAAATATTTTGTTTTTTGTTCATACTACTAAGAATGGATTTTCCTCTGTTTCAGACATACCCGTCATGTGTCTACATCCATGTCTGTGTTGTCTTGTGATGACAGAAGAGAAGGATAGGGCGCAATGCACTTCACGTTGACATAAGTAGCATTGACATGAACATAGTGTTCCCCAACAAAAGTGGAGAAGATCGTTGATATTTTTGAAACAAGTTCAGAAAATGCAGGACGCATCTCAGGTTTTGGATGCCAGCACTTCAGCATGACTTCATACCTGTCATTCAAATAAAAGTGAAAAATTATGAAATCATGTAAAAAAGGGAGGAAAAAAAGGTAAAAACAACCCTGTCTTTCCTCACAGTCTCAGTTGTTGAAACATCAAATCAGCAGCATTTGCAGAAGGTTTTGCAAACTATTTACTTACAGTGGGTCAGGGCAGTATTCAGGTTGTAATAGCCTTCTTCCTTGTAATAAGTAAACAGTTATGTCAAAAGAATTTACATCAGGATAAGGTGGTGCCCCTCTTGTCATAAGTTCCCATAACAACACACCAAAGGACCACTAGAAAACAAAGAAAAAATAATAAATCATTGGGTTGGAGAACTTTACACTCCACTTTTAGAACACTGTTTGACAGATTTAAGCATTCAAATGCATGGATTTTCCCTTTGAAAAGTTACTTTACTGCATTCAGTTTTCCTTTAAGTGGACTAATGAATGCTGTAGGGACTTGGGGAACCACTTAAATTAGAGCCAGAGAAACTCAGCCAAGTAAATGAAAGCAAAATAAAAGCCTATAGGCCTGCTACTTAACTGGTATAAATTGGCTAGCCTCTTTTGAGGTTAATGGAGCTCTGCCAGTTTACATGAGCTGATGATCCGATTAACTCTGTGTAAATACATACTGAAACAAATATACCTGGTGAAAATTCTATGCATCACAAGCTAATTTGAATCTGGCTTGAAAGGATGGCTAAAATACAAAGTGATCCAGCCAACTAATAATTTCAGTTTATATGTGTTTTTTTTTTTTCCTTCATAAATGGCCAGGTAATATTTAGATTGCTGTAGGCAGTGACGAAGTATTTATAAAGCAAATAAAGTCTTTTTGAGACCTATTAAATTTTAAGAGTATCAAAGTTAACCCATTTTGTCAAGCTTTCCCAAGCTCTTCCTATAGCAGGGTTCAGCTCCAACCTAGTTTCTTGGAGCACGCTTAGTTTCCTTTGGATTTAAGTCCTAATACTTTCCTGAGCATTAACAGGTAATCAGGTGCTGCTCTGTGGCTGGGGCAAATACCCTTTCTGGATATGAAAACAGTCTCTTATTCTTAGGTGAACTAAAGTTATATTCAAACACAAGTTCTGTTTTGGAATTAGTCCATTCATCAAATGCTAGAAAGATGCCTTTGGCAATAGGAGAGAAATTATCAGATGATACAAATATGTTTGTACATTACCACATCTGACTTTGTTGTGAACTTCTGAGTTTGTAAACTTTCTAAAGCCATCCATTTCACTGGCAGTTTTGCTCCTGTTTTATTGTGCACGCTGTAGTATTCTTTGTCATAGACATCTCTAGCAAGACCAAAATCAGCAACCTTGACGGTAAATTTTTCATCCAACCTACAGAAATGACAAAAAGTATTAACTACAGCTGAGCAGACAGGGTTTACAGGGTGGCTTATAATGACTGACTTGCATTTTTGAGACTGTGTCTTTGGAAGACAGTCCTTTATCTTGCATCTATTAACTAATGCTATGGTAAAAGAGAGAGTGCAGTAAATATATTTGATACCCATTTAACACAGTGAATGAACTCAGGAAATTACTGATATTGTGTTGATAATGCAGTTCAGATTACAGTTCTCTTAAAACAACAGCTCTGTAGAAAAAGATCTTTGCTAATAGCCTATACATCTTGATACTGAGTGCTACATCAGTACTTCCACGGTTGTTTCTTCTTCCTTATCCTTAGAAACCTCTCATTTTTATTTACAAAGCAAGGTATCACTTTCCTATTTACTCTCAATTTGGATGAGGAAGGACCTGTCATTATCCCAATGACTGTCCATATCTAATAACTTAGTCTCCTAACTAAGAAAGTGTTGTGTGTCTATAGTGAAATGGGTACTGGGCAAGGTTGGAAAGGCTTAAGAATTCTGAACTGGTTACAGCTCAAACATACCAGAGGATCATCCTGGTTTTGCTCTTCCTAAGCTTAGTGTTTGTACTAATAAGCAGTATCATTGGCAGAAAACAGAGCATAGGCCTTGGCATACTTAAGACTACCCTCCATTTTACTTGGAGACATCTCCATGTTTAGGTTGGTTTAGGTTGGCAGGACTTTTGGAGATCACCTTGTCCAGCGCCCTGCACAAAACAGGATCAACAAGAGCAAGTTACTCTGAGGCATGTCCACCTGGGTTTTGAATATCTCCAAGGATGGAGAATCCATAACCTCTCTGGCAAACCATGTTGTAGTAAGATCTCCTGAGAGGTGTTTCCCTCCCCATCAAAGAAAAGATGGTCTTGTGGTCACTGCTTGGACTTGGATTGGATGAGTTGGGACTCTTATCAAGCCGATTCATTTTTTCTTAGGAAACCTAAAAACTGCACTGCTTATGACTTTTTTTTTCCCTACCTCAAGAAAACAACAGCTGCAAGGAAATGTTTTTTTCTAGAGGCTGTGAAAAAGCACAAATATGTACACTTTGAAAAAGAAAACGCAGACAAAGGTGACAGTAGTCTATTATGACAGGTGAATAATCATTTTACAGATGTTTGGAGTTCCAAATTATCACATGCTAAAAATAAGCTCTAAATTTAATACTGTATCCCATTAGTTCACAACACAGATGGTGAATCAACATAGTAGTATCAGCAACTACTGGGTCAGTAAGTGTTGTAAACTGCACTGTCTGGCTACACAGACACTAGTCAGATTTTTTGCATACTCTTATTTTTCAGTGTAGAATGGAGCCAAACTAAGCTCCTACTCAGGTAATGAAAGATTGCTGTCAGGAGGACTTGTTATTTCTTTGTGTTCCCATTTTTCTCACAGAGTTCCACCGTGCTCCTCTCCCCACTGCTAGGTGCGGCAGCCAAGACGTGCGGCTTCTGAAGAGCCAGTGGAAGCACTGCAAGTTGAGACAACAGCAGCTTAACTTCCCTTGAGGAGATTCCTTTTAAATTCTCTAACCAATGGTTTTGAGAGCCTACACTTTCACCTCATCTGTTCTTATTTCCCACACTTACAAAAGCTTATGTGTAAGAAGTGAGCCTTTAGCAAGCTGAGTAGCTCATCAGTATGCGACTCAAACATCAGTGTAATTGCTGAACAACGGAAAAAAAACTATTTTGACTAAAAAAAGGGAGCCCTGGAAGCTTGCATTTACCTGTTTACTGTCTTACACAAAAGAATGTGATAATGTGGCTGGAATTAGATGTATGTATGTACTTACATACAGTTTCGTGCTGCCAAGTCTCTGTGGACAAACTTTTTGCTTGCAAGGTATTTCATCCCTTTTGCAACTTGGAGGCCAAATCCAATTAAATCTTTTACTGTTGGGTTCTGTAAAACATAAATGTTTCACATTTTTAATACTTTCAGTGATACAGTGAATGCAGAAGGACAAATGGCTTTTTTTTTTGCTACAATTTTCAGCTTTTGACCCACCGTTTTGCCACCAGAATGATCAAGACAGGCCAGTGCTCATAATAAAACTGGCATAAATTTAGGTCAAGTTCTCTCCTCCAGTAAGAAAACACACCTTAAAAAAACAATAAAACTAACAGACTCCAGTTTGTGACATAACTGGTATAAGCTGGCCTGGGAGGTGGAACAGTAAGTTGGAATCTCTTATCATTTGTGAATCTACAGTAAGTCAATAGAAGATACTAATTATGTAGTTGGAGCTCATCAGCTGAAAATGACCAGTAAAGAAATAAATTTTATTTGAAGCAAAATGGGTATAAGCTACCATCAATATTTTGTCATGCAAAAGACAACTAAAACCTTAGCAGTCACCTAAGAAGGTAGATATCAATTTTATGTTGTCAACTGATTAACTGTCTTTCCAGGTACTGGAGAGATCTTACTGAAATTCTTAAATATAAACCCATGACTCTCTTATACAGCAGCATGGCCTGTTACGTAACAGTAAGGTTCCACAGATTTTTGTGTTGTTCACATGCTCCATATCATTTTTTTTTTCAGTGAAACAATCCTCTTCAACTGGGGTTATTATTCTATGTATTAGAACAAAGCCCATCGGCACTCGCTGCAGACAGGATACTTGGTGCTTGTGGAGTAAAACAAACAGAAAAGAGAAGCGGTCCCTGAGTGGTCAGAAAGTTCAATTGCCCCAACAGTTTGTCAGACACATGCATATCTCTTGTTTCTACTTTGCTGCTACTGTTGACTGCCAGAGAGATAGGGGCCGAATAGCAGTGACTCACAAGTCTCTTTATCACAGCACTGCAAAATAGGTGAAAATCTATACCAGAAAATGGGCTCAGGCAACTACCTGAGGCAAGACTTGTGGTTACATACTTGGGAGAAGCAGTGAGGCACATTTGAGAAATCTGTAGTCTTTTAATGAAAACGAGAAAATCACTGATAAGAGAGTACTCATAATTTGTACAGCCATTGTTTTTCTTTGTTAAGATAATAAGAAAAATATTGATAGTAACAGGAGTTGTAACAGTATTTATCTGGACATGAAGATCTCTTATCTAGGCGACATACAGAGACAGAAGAGCAGATGGTGATGACTGGCACAGCTGGACTGGAGTCAACAGAGAGATGCCAGTTTACACCAGCAGATGGTTGGGCCCCTTGACTTAAATCTAATAAACACATTTGTTTATAAAGAGGTTTATGGATGGGAAATGAAAAATACTTATTGCTGATAATTTCTGGGAAACATTCTAGAAAGGAATTTGGAGGGGGAAGGGAAGGAGTGGCAGTGCTGTGGCCTGGCTCAGTGCCAATCGAGCAAGTGCCCAAGGTTAAGGCAGAGTAAGAGCAACATGTTATATATATAATGTAATTATCAGAGTTTATAGCGTGTGGTGTTGGAACAGGGAGTGGCTCGACTTACATTAGCATTTGGTAGACCTCACTGTGTACTTACATGCGTCTCATTCCTAATGAAGTTTCGGAGATCGCCGTGTTTCATGTATGGAAGGACAACCAGGGGGGATCCTTCATTGGGCAAGCATATTCCCAGGAGGGACAGGACGTTGGGATGAGTGAAATCTTTCATGATTATTCCTTCTTTCAGAAACTGAGCTACTTCTTCCAGGTCAGTAATCCCTGAGAAATTCAATAATAAAATGAAGTAAAATTAAAAAAAAAAAAAAAACAAACTACAGTTCATTTCTTTAGAGCAAATCATAGTGTAGCAGAACTGCTAATGATAAACTACAAATATGCTCCCCAATTCCCCGGTTACAAGTAAGGTATGTGCAAGGGTTTTCTTACAATGACCAAATACACTGTTTGTTAGTAACGTTAATTCCCTTTCTCCTTTTCTTAAATTATTTAGAATTGAAAAGCAAACTTGAGGAAAGCCTTGAATAAATTCTGATATAGTATGTTTCTGCTTTTCCAGCAGTTTTGCCTGATGTTTAGCAATTCAACTTGCAAAAATAATGTTAAATAATTGGTAGAATAGGAAATGATGCTGTCTTTAGTAAAATAGGAAATTACACTGCCTTTCCTTTATTTTCTTACACTGCCTTTCACTAATTTTCTTCTTTCTTTGTAGAGAAGACATAGACATTTCATTTGAAGAACAAATATACAGCAATGCCTCATGGCAATCTAAAGTCAGTTGCTCCAGAGATAAATCCATCTGCAACTATGAATTTTTATTTTTGAAAGTACACTTTACTGTAATTAATTAGGCACTCTAGTTATTTTTGGAGTTATGGTAATATCTCACTATTAAACATGTAACTCACTATTCAGTGACTTCACGGCACAATGAATTTTCCTGCCATCGTTATCCAGCAATGTCCCATGGTACACACACCCAAAATGTCCTGTGTAAAGAATGAGTAAGATTATTCAGTAAAATTAGCTTTCTGGTATTTTCCACTGTCTAATGATTATGCTTTAACAAAGTGATCATACTCCACTGTTGCCCAATTCCCAACACTTGCAAGTATATAACACATAAAAGCAGAATTACATAAAACCATCATTACATAAAATGAAAACTCTATTTGCAGCATAATTGAGATATCCTGACTAGATGGAAAGTATAAATAATGACAAGACTGGCGCCACAACTGCTTCATATTCTTATAATGACCATGCACACAAAAAACATATTAGCCTCTTCCCAGCATACTCTCCTCTTGGATATAGGTCACAGGAGGGCATGGGAAGGCCCAAGGGAAGAGTTATAAGGAACGGATTGTGACCACTGGACCAATGGTTTCCAAGCCTCCATTACATGGTCCTCGAAACTGCACAGCCTTTATGTATCTTCAGCTGTACAAAGAATTCAGAGTGGGCTTATGGTCTTCCTTGCTCTGCCATGGAGGGTTGAGCAGTGTCATAAAACCGGTCATAACACTTTGGGAACCACTGCTGCTGACCATAGGTAGATCGCATCACTAAGAGGCAGTTTGTGGTCTCAGTGAGTCTGTGATCTCCGCTACAGTCCCATTCCTAGTGGGAAATAACACTAAAAATGCTGAGCATAACTTGCCTCTTGCTGATAGAAATAAACTGTTGGGGACACAGAAATCCTTGCTGATCCTGTGCTTTCCTGTCACAGAATTGGAGTAGGTGGCAGAGTGGGGAAGCCCCATATTAGAGCTTACTTTGGCCCATTAGGGAAACACGGAGAAATCTGAACTCCAGGCATAGGCACTAAATTATCCAGATCAAATTATTTACATATAATTCTGTCTTCCTTCACAAATGGACCATCTACTGGGCATTTAAAAAATATAAATATATACAGTTAGCAAAATAATTTTGTCAAGTATGAGGTCAGCACAGAGAACAAGTCTATTTCAATAATTCTACTTATGTTCCAGTCATAAGCTCTGGTCAGAGCCCAGTTGTCTTTGAATTTGGCTTGGGGTAAAATTAACACAATGTTTGTTTTACAAAAGCAGCTAAAATCCCTTCAGACCACAGATCATTTGGAACCTGGGCACAAATCCTAAATCGGGTGTGTCTGAAATATTTTTGATTTTGGCTCATTTCTAGTTTCTAGGAGAAAATTAAAAAAGGTTAATTATATGGGTGTCATATTTTTTCAGCATTTAAAATGGAAATAGCTTGGTCTTCTCTGAAATAAGAAAGAAAAGGGCCCACCCTTGCTTTGGGGATAAAGAAGTGTAATATGTGGATGGGAAACAGTGATTGTTTATTTGATTCATGGCTCTTTTCCTGCAGAAGATGCATTAGGAATATCATTTATAGCCAATTTTTAAATCATTTTTCTGACATTCCACAGGACACCTCTTCTGTGTAATGTGTTGTAAACTGTAAAAGTACTGAAAATTCAGTTTGTACTTGGGTTATGATAGGTTCTTAGTATAGCTTTTAGAAAATGCCGCTGACAGAAATATTTGTTTGGGTTGTGAAAGAAGAAAATAACCTGCTGAAGGAGAGGTAAAGGAATGAGGATGATGATAAGGTCAAGAAAAAGGGGACTTGCTATGCCAAAGACAAAAGCAAAGGGAAGAGAATTGGGAGTTACACGAAGTTGTTCTTGAGCTGCAGAGAGGAATGAGAGGCACCAGAGAGCTTGTATGAAGAAGCAGGTGGTGAAGGAAATTCCTGACCTTGAAGTGGGGCAAAGCAGCACAGAAGGAACCTGTAGAGAAGAATAGGCATATGCCCTTCACGTGCCCCACGTTGACTTTTACGGAGTGTGGCTGGAGGCTGCAGAGGTTTCAATGTCACATAGCTCTCTCAGCACTCGTGTGCACAGTTTAGGAGGTCTCTGCCTCAGCATCCTCTGTCCTGGCTTGTGTCTCAGGCTCCTGTGAGGCTGCTGTAGTCTCCCCAGCACCCCTAGGAGCAGTGGTCCTGGCCGTCCTCTCCAGTGAACAACACAGCTATGAAGTGCGAGCAAGGCAGCTTAGAAGGACCTACAAGTCTCTCAGTCCAAAGGAGTTCCAATAAATAGCAGACTCCTTCCCCTGTTTGTTGTTGTCTCCAACACAACCCTTCATCTGCCTTAGACGACCTCATGCCCTTTCCTCTCCCCTTGATTTGGTGGAGGGGATGAGGTACTGAAAGAGGTAAAAACGATAAACCTGCAGATAGTTACCATATTCAGGCCATTTTATAATCAATAGTCGTGTGAAAGTGACCCACGTTTGCGAGGTGAGAGTCCTGATACCCACCTCGTCCTATTACTTCGCTGAAGTGCACGATCAGGCTGTCAGCACCGATGACCACATGCTGGACTTCCTTGACCAGGTCTGGATTTAAGGCACTGATATCAATGTGGACATTTGTTTGGAGCAGTGGACTGGCTAAATCTGAGTCCCCACTGGACAGAATTGGGGAGAGGTCAGAATGAGGATACTGCGCCGGTCGGCACGAGCCGTTCTGCGACATGCTTGGAAACTGGTCTGCAAGGCAAACAGAATTGGTTACAATCCTGTCAGACAGAATTTTCCTTGGAAAACAGACAGCTTTATTTCACTGGTGATCAAGTGTTTGAGTTTAGCAGTGTGGAAGTGGCTTGGCTTTGCGTACGTTTTAGTCACAAAGGGAAAATGAAAAAAATGCATTGCTAATCTGCCAAACTCCAGGGAAACCATGTCACTAGGAACTTATGCTAATCTCAGCCCTGATGTTATAGAAGTGGCAAAACTTCTGCTTTTCTGAGGGGATGGAATGAGGCCTTGATGTTTCTTGCCAAGTGCAGCTTGTGGGATTTCTAGTGATTGGGAGTATCAAGAGTCAAATGGAAGATGACAGCAATATGAGATGAGGAAGTAGTAAACAATTAAAAATATGAAACTTTTATTACTGGCAGGTTCTAATTTGGTAGGGAACCTTACATTTCATGAAGATTTCCAAACTGCTGGTGACTAGCTATATTTATCCAATGGTAAATATTCAACCAGGGAAATGCCTAGAGGTGATTCATATCCTGTAACTGCTGAAGATAATACAGTTGGTGCTAAACATGCAAATAACATGAGACAGCTAATTTAAAATAGCAGAAATTAAACTGCTTCTGTTAAGCAAGGAGTATTTATCCAAGAAAATTATTTTTGTCAACAACATGTTCTCCAGGTATTTAAAATTGCTTTTATTTAAAAGCTCTTCATAATAATTTGTGTAGTAGAACTAAGAAGCTAAATTTATATTAGCACAATTTTAATCTGGAATCATCACAGTGGAGTCAACAGGCAGAATTTTGCCGAAGGACAGCAAAAAAAAAAGGGTGAGGGGATTTAATTTAACAACAATTTAACAACATCAATTATCACATATTTTATCAGAGAGTTGTTGCACTGACATGCTTTATATATTTATGAATAAAATCTGGGAATTTTTCATATAACATTACTGTTATTGCTCCAGGTGCTGAGAAAAACTCAGTGTTGCTCTATCTAGAAGCAAAAATACAAACTCTTCCATTTACCACACCATGTTTATGTTGCCAAAGACAAATATCTATTTAATAAGTAAGTATGGCAAAATACTTTAGCCAGGGTTGCAAAGCAGTTTTTATAGTTGCTACATGTAAGCCTGCATGTTTTCTAATGTTTCTAACATTTTATTCTTTTACAGTAATTAAACTGAATATTCATTCAGGAATATTCAGTAAATGAATCCACTTCTCTGGTGCATTCCCTGCTGTACTTTGGCAGTGCACAGTGGCCTCAGGATCACTGGAGACTTACCCTCCACTAAGGATTTTTGCATAGTTTTGTCTCTGTTGCAACTTCTCAACCACTTTCCCTTCTAACCGCTGGCACAGGCTTCCCTTTTCCATTGGGAATCCTTCAATCAAGAAACATCCTGTGCAAGCTGACTGCTGCAATTAAAGAATCATAAAGGAAACTGGGAACTGGCCTGATTTGGGTGGTTTCTATTAAGTTGCATACAGCAGCACCTGAAATTGTACAGGCTATACCTATACTAAGACTAAGAATGGTGCCATAAAAATACATTCAGCAGAGAAGTATTCTTCCCTCATGCTCAAAGACCTGAAAGTGAAACAACGTGTTGTTTGAGCTGGCTTCCCAGGACACATGAACCTCAGCTGAACTGGGACAGTTTTTATAGCCCCATTAGTTTAATTTTTAAAATGAATATTTCTGGGTCATACAGATGCCATTTTGCTGCGTTTATAGGAGAGGCATGAACAGAAGAAAGAGTAGCCGTTTACAGAACTTCATTTCCCATGCAGGGAATGACAGAATGGATTTATAATGACTATATATGAACTCACAGAGACACACTAAATCTGGAACCACTTCTTGTCATCCTTAAAATCTCTTCTGCAGGCTGAATTCGCCCATAGTATGGACCTCAAGATAACACAAAATCCTGATATCAAGCTGCTCCTCCAACAGGAAAAAAAAATAAAAAAAATCCTTTGCACCTTGATCTTGGGAAGCACCTGTGAATCTCTGTTCTGTAAACATAAATGTCCCAAAAAGTGGATACACAGATAAAAAATTCTAATCAAGTTTTAGTCAAAATAGCTACCACCTGATGACAACTGAAAAGCAGCGTGTTTAAAAAGGCATCATCTGTATAGATTCATAAAAGACACTAACCTTCTAGGAAAGTTGATCTGTAGTCAACAGATTCACTTGAAACCATTTCTGTGGTTGGACTTACGCTCCGGGCGCTCACCAGCCTGTCCAGATGAGGAGTGTGTACTCTGCCGTCATAGCGCACCAGATCACTTCCCAGATCTGAGAGGGGATGAGAAAGAAATATTAGGAAACCCTCCTGTGGAATTCATTTAAGTTAGGCTTTTCTGCTCTGTAGAGGATATGGTCAGGGAGCTGCTAAGACAGACATGCACAAGATCCGAGCTTTAGCAATTTGAGCAGCAGGAGACCTGCTGTAACTCATGGTAAAGCCCTGTCCAAGCTCCTGGGCTTATGGCGGTGTGGGAAGATATAAGAAAGCTTCAAAGCTTCTGAGCCAGGTTGATGACCTGAACATGATACCACTTCATAAAAGAACTAGTTTTATGCTGGTTCCCCTCCTTCTCCTTCCTTGCTTGGTGTGTGGTTCCTGTGTGGAGGAAATCCAGACACGGGGCCAGAGGGAGCATGAGATGGGAGCATCACAGCGCTCTGCATCTTGCATAGTCCAGGTACAGCCCAAAGGATTGCGGGGTGACTGGATAAAGCTGAGAAATGTTTGGTTTCAGGTTCATCGTTTACTAATCCGCTCTTCTAAAGCTGGTTGGGGAGGAGAAGTTATTAAGTTTCTGCAATGGTTCAGAGCTCCTCCTACTTTCTCATTTGTATCTACTGTGGCCCTTCACCCAGCTCAGGCAGCAGTCAAAGTTGCTGAAACGTAACTAAAATTTGGATCAGATGATTGTGAAACCTCTGCTAATAGATTGCAGAAGAGTGTTGCATGGAATTATAGCACAGCATAAATTAAAGTAAGTTTTTACACTATAAGCTGTAATAACTAAATTATTTGATCAAATTGACTATGACGAACCTTTAATTTGCTTCTTCTTTCTCCTCCAGAGGAAAATCACCAAACAGACCAAAATTAAAATTGATGTTGAAACAACTCCAGCAATCAGTCCTGTGAAATTCTGATCTTGCCGAATCAGCACTTTCCCAATAACTGTTGACAAAACTTCTTGCTTCCACTGGAAAAAATAAAGAAAAAGTAGATATCATGAAGCTTTTAAAAGGCAAGTAAGAATTACACTATTAGCACTAAAATATGAGCTGGAAATGCCTCATGTGAATTAATCTTGAGTTCTAAATGCTCCATTGGGAGACAAAACTTGGAGCGGAGCAATGATTATACTGCTGCGTGTGAAATCAGATCTACCTTTGACTGGGTCATGACACGTTTTCACGAGCCCTGGTAGTGACACAGCTACACACATATACACCCTGCTCACAGCACTCACTCGCATGCGCTTTGGAAAACAGGGTCCCACTGCTACAAGGCTCTGATTCAAAGGGCTAAATTCAAGCTTCTACTCAAATCATGCAAGCAAATGTGTGGGGCTGAGGCTTTGCCTAAAAAAATAGCCCAAATGTTTCTAATGTGTGTCTGTTTGGCATAAATGGGCTGCAATATCAGACTCCCTTTCTGTTGACAGCGTGCCTGCGTTTTGGTTCCCAAGCTCACGTGACGCTGTCCCTTGCCAGTTGCTCGCTTGTCGACAGTTTAAAGAAACAAAACATAACAAAACTCTCCCAAACCCAACAGCGAAACAAACACCGAGCTGCTAACGGGGAAAAGCTCTTTCAGGTCACGTGGGCCCGGCTCAGTGAGCCGGAATGCTTTTAGCCATCTTTTCTCTTCTTTCCATGGAATTCATTCCTTTGGGTACTGTAATGATGGATTTGCCCGTCAAAAGAGCAAATTTTCTTCCTTGCTGGGCAGACTGCATTTTCTGAGACTCCTTGCCAGTAAACAAGCAGAAACCTTGTTTAACCCCTTTATTCTCTCCTATTGTATGAAATAGTCACCCCTATCTCCTTCTTAGAGGTTAAGGTAATAGCACATAGTAGAGTTGATTCAATAAAGTTCCACTCCCACGTGCATATTTAAAAATATTAGCAGGAATAAATGCACGCACAATATTATATGAAACTATGTTTCAGGGATTTGGGACACAGATTTGCCAGAAGGAGATGTACAGGGCTAAGTCTAATTTTATAGTTATACATCCAAGAAATGAAATTTGTACTACTTATAGCAAATTAATTCTATTTTACATAAATTATTAAAATAATATTTACTGTATGAATAAAGTTAATTAGTCATTATTATTTCATTAGACTGTAGCAGCACATAGAACGGCTATTTATGGCCCAGGATCCTACTCAGATGAGTGTCACGAAGATATAGAAAGAAAAGATGGTGTCTGCTCCGAAGAGTTTACAGTCTGAATGAAAACC
The DNA here is from genome assembly GCA_013389825.1 of Crypturellus undulatus. Classification (NCBI taxonomy): domain Eukaryota; kingdom Metazoa; phylum Chordata; class Aves; order Tinamiformes; family Tinamidae; genus Crypturellus; species Crypturellus undulatus. The sequence goes on from VWPW01006105.1 coordinate 470,306, forward strand.
ATTAAACAGACTTTGATCCTACTCACACTTAGATGCTGGGCAAAGTTATCAATATTACAGACTCAGAGTCCGTAATCAGCAAACTTAGTTTAAACACAAAAAACTTTCAACCTTCTGTGGGTTTCTGTACTTACATATTAAAAGATGTAAGGGTTTTGAAAGACTTCTGTCATATTTTATGAATTGGTTAGTCAAAATTGTCTGTCATTTATTCTACAGGGGCATTCCAAATGACTCTACTGAAATCATGTGTAGGACAATAGATAATAAATCTCAAATATTTGTCCGAAGTATCTGATCTCAAAAGAAAAAACAAACAAACAAACCTACAGACTCCCAGAAAAGTGGAGGATCAGAAAGGATCAGAACCTACTGACCTTGGAGGATATTTTCTTTTCTGAAGAAGGAGCTGTGAGCTCAAAGCAAAGCTACCTCATTATAGTTCACATTCTTCCCTGCATGTTGCCTCTTGTATTTGGGTTAAGTAAAATCTTTTTATTTCTGCACTTAGTTTAGGTCCTACTCTATGCTTAAGGCTCCAAAAAGTCTACTTACACACAGATGACAACAACAATAATCACAACAACAATGTTACTTATTAATTATTTTGAATATCAATCCCAAATTAACAGGGATATAAAATCCATGTAAACATAGCTTTAGGCTTATATTTAATGTTTGTAGGTTCCACAGTAACACTGGGATTGATAATAAAAATCACATTAATACCACAGTGCAGAGTAGCCACCTCACCTCTATATTTAGCTCCCCGTTGGATTTCAGCAGATCTCTTGGAACCGTACACAGAATTGATTCTGACTGCAAAAGGAGGTTTTCACAGCTTTTATTTCCAACTTTTAGCACCTCTCCTTTAACTGCTTCTGAATCAATATAATTTCCCTTGGAAAAAAAAAATCAATTTTATATTACATAACCATCTCATAAAAGTTAAGGAGAAGTCCTTTTATAACCTTGAAAAATATTATCTTAATGGAAAAACAGTTGTGAAATTAGACAAGAAATAACCCAAGATTATGTTGCCCTGTCAAGGCATATTCTTTTATTTATTCTTTTAAATGGAAGTTTGACAGAAAGGTCAGAGGGCATTATAACGTTTAAGGATAAAGTCTGCTGTCACCAACACTCATTAGCACTCATACAGCCCATAAAGTCTTCTAAAACTGTAGATGTTCAAGGAATAAATTCTGTTGATTTTGTTTAAATTTTTGCATAATTTGCATAAGAAAGGAAGCACTATACAACTCTGTAGTTTGTACAGAACTGGCATTATGTTACCCACAAAATACAGGCATCTCAAACATTTTATTTTGCAAGTGTTTGTGGTGGAGATAGAGAAGCTTTCAAAAGAGAACAAGTGAACTGTAATCGTAAAAACGGACATATCTGTTAAATGGAATCACGTTGTAGAGATCAAAGAGGAAGAAGCCCTTGTAAAGATGACAGCATTAGAAGGGCACTACGTACTCAGAAACCTGCCTTCACATTGCAGGCTTGGATGAAATATTATTCCTAGTGGTATAGTGTGAGCAGAGTCCAAAGGCCAAGTTCAGGATCACTTGTGCTAGGGGTGTATCAGTATTGTAGGAGCTGCGGTTCTGTCCTGAGGAGTGCTCAGTCCCGCACAAGATAAGATGAAAGCGCGAGCATATTAAGCAGGGAGAAAAGAAAGAAGGGAGGAGGGGGAGTGAGGGTGCCACAGTGCTGCAATCTCCTCATGTGCTCTTGATCTGGGAGTTTTTCATGAGAAGGGAGGACAGAAGAACATATAATGCCTGACACTGCAGTAAGGCATTGCGTGCTGAAAAGAAAACAAGAATCCCTTTTGAAGGAGAAGTGTTACTTTGGAATACATTTTAGGTTTCCTGCAGAATTAAACTGAGCCCTGGGAAAATGTGCATAAAAACATGGGAGAGTCCGTTTAATGTCCTATCATAACCCTGGAAAACCTGCATCCCAGGGGAGTGACTTTTAATCACTGGCCAACATAGTCCATGTTGCCCTCTCTGTTCTTTCTTCTTGGAGCCATTCTGTTAATATTAAGTAAATAGTCAACAGGCAAGACAGCATGTGAGTGACTTACTATTACTCATTAGTATCAGGATTTGCTGAAAACTGTGAGACAGCCATGTTCAAATCTTTCCTTTGAAGCATGTATCTTCAAAAACTTAACTTTGTGTCTCCCATCTCCAAGATAAATATGTTGCTCAGGGAACTGTGGGTGAATGCCTTTCTCCTTCCCCTACAACAAACCTTAGAGTTTTTCTTTCCACCAAACCGATGCTTCCCCAAAGGAAAAAGAAATAATTCTGTCATCATAACCTGGTCCTTAGCCACTTACAGTGGCTACACTTGCAAATTTTAGTTATTACCATTAATAATAATACCATTCATGACATATTAATATTACAGATTAATATTACATAATTTCAAAACTCTCTTAGTGGGGTCTTTTACGAATAGCATTTGTATCTGGTTCTAAAAAGAGGTGGAAATTGATTACTATGACAATTGGGAAACAATTTTAAAATATATATTACCTACATACTACTCTACCTAAATACTGAGAAGAATCCCTTGCACGCAGGCTGGAGTATCTAGTTACTAGTCTGAGTAGCATTCGGAAGACATTCTTATAGATCATCTTTCTCAGAACTATAGAGAGATCAGAATAATTTGGACCTAGGAGACAGAATTTTTGAGATGCCAGAAGAGATTAACCTGGAAAGACAGATTCCAGACTAGTTTGTTCAGAGCTATTAGAGTTTCTCTATGGCCCTGTCTCGGCCCAGATACTAAGTTAAATATGTTTTTCTATGTAATGTGGAAAAGATGAAAAAAAAATATAAATAGACATGAAGAATTACTTAAGATTATTTTATAAAGAATGTGGTTTTCTGCTTTAGAAATAGACTTGTTTTGTCCTGCTTAATATGTTTAAGTTTTTTCTTTTAGTTTTGGGACAGATATGTCATAGAACAGTGAAGATCCAAATGTGACTGTGTGACATGGAATAATTTATTTCTCTAGTGAAAAGATTTATAAATATATTTAAGTCAAATAGAGTTTCATACTTGTATCTCTTCTTGAAGCATGTATAGAAATTAGTACAGGTTTGGTGTACAACCAAACAACTAGTGTACAACCACTGATCAGACAAAGCCTCTGTAGGTGATGCAGTTGCATCTCCACTTAGGAAATGACTGGAAACAGTCCATGAATACTTTAAGAAGGGTTTATGCTGGAGGACACTACCAGCAGTATGTTATCTTTGCAAAGTAGAGGATTGCTCCACAGAACAAAAGAAAAAAGATATAAGAGGAGTAATGACCTGCTTTCTGAGTCAGAGAAGGAAGATGCTGGAAGAGCTGCGGCAGCTTCCCAGAGACTCTAGCAGCCGGTGCACAGTCCCAAAATGAAGAAGATGCTGCTGCACTTCAAAGAGCTGTTCTACTCCAAGAAGGCAGTGAAGGGCATTTTCAAGAGCCTCCAAAGTGATGGTCACAGCAGGGTAAGACAAGCACCCTCCCTGCAAGTATACAGGCCTCCAAGTGTTTCTGATATGGTAATCTTGTCCCTGAGTATGTCATCACTTGTCATATTGAAGAACAGCCTGTTCCTTGACCTAAGCTGCAGTGAAAGTTCCCAATTATGTGAAGTGGCCAGACTGAGGCTCTAAAGCAAACCTGTCTATGAATTTCTCTATGAATATCCCAGACTGTAGCAGATACCACAGTGGCACTTCCAGGAAGAAAGAATATCTGTTGCCAGGTGTGTGTATTGTGGAAATAATATTTTAGTCTTCTGAGTACAGAAGTATTCAAAAAACTAGTCCTGTGGACAAACTATCCATTTCTTCTGTAGTTTGGGAATATTATGGGCGGACTGAGGTTAGAGGCTACTTCTTTTTCTCCATTTAGGAAGAGAAAAACTAGGGTACCTACTGAGCCATTAGTGAGTCAGTTTACAGGTACTGGTCACAGGCTCCTATGAAATGCAGGGAATAGTTATGTTCTCTTGAGCAGACTGAGTTATCTGGTTGTCCTTGTGAAAGACCAGAATTTCCCATACTCTGAGTGCTTCCAAAGTTGGCAGGAGATGGGAGCACTTCTGAAGTGGTGTCTTTGTGGTGCTGGAGCAGGGAAGTGCAGCAAATCACTTCTGTGACCCCTCTGACTGGCATATGGTGGGCACTGGGAGACTTCAAAGAGTCACATACTTGGCAAAGGAAGACAGTGATGATGTGGGACCTTGACAGACTCAATAGTGTGGAAGACAACAAGGATGTCACTGAAGACAAGAGAGACTGTCATTCCTGGCACACAGTGCCCTGACTGTGTTTTAGATAGAAGACCTAATGTTTTTTTGTGTGTAACATTTTCTTATAAAAACATGTTGTGGTCATCAGGCAAAACCAAACAGAACCTTTCAATCAGTACCCACTGTCATTTAATGTAGCCAAATATGTCACACTAGATTAGTTTGATTGAAAAACTTGTGATAAAAGCTCCCTCCACCCCTCTAAAACTAATTAAGAAAAAGATAAAAGAACTTTGGTTTGGTAGAACAGTTTGTGCACTGAAGCAAGCTACCATTTAATTTCATGCTGGTCTTGCTTAATTACCGCACAGAATATGACCATGAGGCATGTAAACTTGTGTGCATATGTTTTTGTATGGGGTCAGGGAAAAGTGTTGCCAATATGGCCTGTAATGATCTTTTGGCTACGAATATAATTTCTGAAAGTTGCCACACTGTTTAGATAGACACATCCACTATAATTAATTCTATTTAGAAGAAGATGTTAAATTGGTGCTTGTTCATGCTTTGTTCTAAGAGACAAGCTTTCACTAATGTCATTCTCCAGTTGGTTGCCAGGAAATAATCAGGGCTTGGGTAGACATCTGCCATGGGTGCCATGACTACATGTGACACCAAAGCTACAAAGCTATTACTATGGTCAGTCTTCAGTGGGATAGTCCTCAGCCAGACTTCGCCACCTGAATGTCTTCTTCTCAACTGTGTTGTTTCACATAAATACATGCCACTAGGAACATCTCCTTAAGCGTGAATAAATGAAAGATGAGTGATTGGAAAGCACTTAATTTTTGACCTCATCCTTTCCATCCCCCTGGGAGGGTTATGGAGGAAGTTCTTATGAAAACCATTTCCAGGAACATGAAGGATAAGAAAGTGATTGGGAACATCCAGCACAGGTTTCCTATGGGCAAATTTTGCCCAAGCAACGTGATTGACTTTTATGATGAGATGATTTGCTCTGTAAATGAGGGGACAGCAGTGGACAACATTTACCTTGATGTTAGCAAGGCTTGCAACACAGTCTGTCCCAGCATCTTTGTAGACAAACTGGGAAGATATGGACCAAATGGGTGGATTGTAAGGTAGCTTTAAAAGCAGTTGGGCCATCAGTTAAAGGGGTAGAAATCTAAAAAGTGGCATTACTCAAGTTCTGATACTGGAACCAATACTGTTTAAAATCTTCATCAACAACCTGGATGATTGGGCAGAATACACTGTCATCAGATTTTCAGATTTTCAGATGACATCAAATTTGGGGAAAAGACTACTATACTGGAAGGTGTGCCTGATATTCAGAGGGACCATGATAAACTAGGGGAGGGGGCCATCAGAGCCTCATAAATTCAACAAAGACAAATGCAAAGCCTGCACTCAGGATAGAACAACTCTATGCTGCAACACAGGCTGAGGACAGGAGGGTAGAAAATAACTCTGTAGAAAAGGATTTGGGGGTTGTGGTGGACTATAAGGTGAAATGAGGCAACAGTGTGCCATGGTGGTATGGAAGGCCAACCACATGCAACAGCATTGCCAGTAGTTTGAAGGAGGTGATGATTGTCCTCTGCTCAGCACTTCTGAGGCCAGATTTGGTGTACTGTGTCCAGTTTTGGGGTCTCTAGAACAACTGAGATGGTAACAAACTGGAAAAATTACATCAGAGTCCCACTGAGATGGGTCAGGAGCTGAAGCACATGATGCATAATGATAGGATGGGGGGCTGAATTTGTTCAGATTGGAAAATCTTAATCACTGGTCAATTTCCAAGGTCATCTGGACAGGGCCATAAGCAGCTTGACCTAGTCTTTAAGTTAGCTCTGCTTTAAGTGAGGGGATTAGTCTGCACTGATCTTCAGAGGCTCCCTGCAATCTATAATTCTTACGAAATTAGTCTTCTTTATTTCTGACAGGCTGATATGAAAGATCTGGAAAATAGTGGAAAACCACTGCTGTCACTGCACAGAGGTACCAAGCTATACAGAAACTATGTAGAGATACCCAGCTTTCCACTGGTTTGCACACCTGAACTTTATCTAGCATTTTTCCACAATTAAACAGGAGAAGGTCTGCTCTGCTTTGAGGAAGGGGTGATTGTGGGACAAGGAGTTTCAAGTAGGAGGAAAAAAAAAAAGATTATTCTTTGAAATTCGACAAAAACATTTGTGGAAGTAGTGACTGAAAGACTGACAGAGGGGAGCTCTGAGAGAATCCTGTCCCATCTTCTGCTAGCCTCAGGAGCTGACCCTCTGGACCATCTTGGAGTCAAAGACCTCAGGACTTCCAGATTTCATCACTTTCTTAGTGTAAAAGACTTTTGTCTTACAGGTCTGTATGGAGCAGCAGTAGGGAGGTGACCCCAGCTTTAAGGCTGATTTTCTTCAGCAAAGGCTTTTTTTCCCATATGTTATACTCTATAGAAATTATAAACATTCTGTATGAATTACACATGCATAATAAATTGTCATGAATATTCATTATAAATTATGAATATATGTACATATTTTTTTCTACTGTATAATCTAAACTGAAGCAGCAGTAAATTTTAGAAAATTAGTCTTTTGCAAAATAGATTTACCTTTATTTGTAGCGCTTTTATACAAAATAGACTGTGCCTGCAAAGGCCCTCCATTTCTGCAGAGTGTTTCTCTGTGCTGGGTAGGTTATTCTCAGTGCTCTTTTAATGAGCACTCAGCATCAGCTTTGCATTTTTCATGGATCCATAAGTTTTTAGGCTACAGTGGTCACTGATCCTCTTGAGTAACTTTGTGCACAGACCAGAATTTCACCCTGCTCTAGAGAGCCAAAGCCACTAGGCCACTTTTGAAAGGCATTTCTACTTCTTGCATGCAAAAGGACACAAAAACAGAAAGAGATGGAGCACTCATGCAGACTACGTATTTCTGATTTTAGATGTTGGTCATGTTTAATCCTAAACTGACAAAGCAGCTTGTTGCAGCTAGATAAAAGCTGGGGCACCATAGTCCCCACATTGAGTTGTGAGAGAAGGAAGAAGCCCCTCTTTGATCCCAGCTGATGCCAACAGCTGCTCTGGTATATCTTCGATTTCAGCTCTTCATCTTTAAGTCATGACAACTGGGGCCTCAGAAGGACACGTTATTTAAGACAGTGCTATCTATTTTTCTGCCTCTGTTACCATGAGGTTTCCTTTATATGTCTTTTTCTTTCAAAAAAAAAAAAAGGTCTGTTCCAGCCTACATTTAAGTGTTTGACTGTAGATGTGTACTTCACAGCCTATTTGCTAAGGTAGCTTTCACTGCATTTATGAATATTCCTTTTTCTGCTTAACTGATGTACAACACATGAAATGAAAAATGATTTTAAAAATATATTTCAGCATTTCTTACCTTAATTTCCAGAACGTTTTGGTTGCCTCTTGAGATGAACACTGGCTTTTCAAAATGCTTAAATACAGGATTATTTACATAATCAAAATCAAAGTACAAGGAGCTTACACCATCAAAAATAAAGAACACTTTGGTTACAAAGGGTGGATGGAGATTGAAGGCTTTCAGTGAAGGAGTTGCACAGCAGATTATTTCTGAGCTAGAGCGGTGGCTACATGCCTGTAAGAGAAAGAGAGAAGTAATCTGAGTAAGTATGTGCATTGGAAGTAACTGATGAATATAGCTGTTCTTTAACAATACACATATTATGAGAAAATAAACATCAGAGGTCTTGTTCTTCTTTAACCAAAGCAAAATCCCCATCATTGCTATACAACGTTTATTTAGAGCTGGGAGAAAAGTGTAAAAACTTCATGTCAATGGTGTTTGCACTCTTGTTGAGGAAATGTTCTAGTAAACAAGCTTCCTGGCCTGATTGTTCACAGCAGCTTTAAGTAAATATTTTGCAGATAATTAATGGAAAATTATTTCCAAAGCCAAGGACCATCAGGATACTATCCTTTGGCTGGCCTGTACTGTGACACAATGCAACCATAATTCAGCCTATGCGACTGCCACGTGCATTTCTCTTCATTTCATACTATCAAGGCAATAGCAAAGGATCAAAGGATAAGTGAAAACTAGGGCTAATGAATCTAACTAAAAATAGAGGAAAACAAAAGAAAAACACCATTTATCCACAACGTAGCTAAGCCAGTATGTTTCCAGGAATGGAATATGGAATCTACAGGAAAAACAACACCTTGAAGTCAAAGTCACTATGGGACGTTGGGCCATGAGAGCTCAGCAACGTGTGTCTTCTTTTTGAAAACATACACGTAAGTCCCAGGCACATGGCACTGAGTGCTTAGGTTCACTGATGCAACAGAAGCACATGCTGGGGGGGTGTGCAGCATTACATCCTCCACCCTGGATCTCTTGGGACCAGTGAGGATTAAGTTCAACAGGCATATAGCCAAGTTTGCCCCTCACTTCACCTTTACCCTCTGTCAGGGCCTACTCTGTACCAAGAGGGGCACCAGCACCCCTCACCCTCCACAAGACCTGCTGGGACATCCTTTTGTGCTGCAAGACTGGGAGTCCGTACGCAACGTCTGGGCAGGGTGCCTCCATTTACCCATGTGACCTTGTGTCAAGGATGCTTGAGACGGACAAGATAGACCCAGGTGCTTCCTAAATGTCTTCCTAGGCTGCAAGCACAAGGTCAGCTGGAATTTGCAGGTAGCCTAATCCAAAGTTTAGGCTTCAGATAATACGAATTGTCACAGAAGGAATCCATTCAACCTAAGTTTTGACATCCATATCTTGAGTTAGTTGTCTAAACTCTCTTTGTAGTCGAAAGAAGGCAAAAGGTTCACCTGAAGTGAGACTCATCTGACCTGTTTCAGACTTCAGCCTTGATTGATTAGATTCATGGTGTTCTAGCAATCTCTACTTCTCTCTGCTCACTGTGAAGGTTTCTAAATGACTAGTTTTGACTACAGAAGCTAACACCACATCTACAAGCATGCATGGGAAGAATGATAGGTGCAGCATTAGAAGAATGGCAGAGAAGCTCCCTTTTTTGATTTTTGTTCTGTACTCCCTTAATTGCACCTCCTTTTTGTGCTGCTTACAGTGGACATGGTTGAAGCACTTCTGGTTCAAATCAAGTTGCTTCAATTCCAGAATTTCTCTTCAGTTTCTCTAAGCAGTTCCCCGTATACAGCAAATCCCGGACAATATTTATTACAGCTTTTTTTTTTTTTTTAATAGAGTGGCTGGCATGTCTCACAGTAAGAATGGGACTTAGCTTCTAGCTAGCTCCCATTTTTTTTAGCTAGCTTCCAGTTTCTCTGGAAAACCATTAGTGCTTGAATTGAATGCCTTTGTGCATCTGGAGAGGGCCAAAATATATATATATATTTTTTTCAAATTAAATTGGTTCTGAATTTAAAATGCTGTCTGAAGGAACTGTGAAAATAGTTTACATTTGTCTCTAATAAGCTAATAATTGCTTCAATGTATTGTGCTGTATTTCAAATCAGTAACATAATGGTTCAAGCTATACCTGCTATCCAGTCACATTAGCTTGAAAAGAGGGATTAAATTATCTACCTCCAAATCAGCACTTTTTTTAATCATCACAGCAAATCATGCTTTCATACATAATATTATGAAGTCTTAAATCTGCCAGTAAAAACACTTTTAAGGCTCTGAAACTGAATATTAGAGTTTTAGAGCTCTAATACAAGGTTGGGTCATCCGTGAGCTATAAGCCAAGGTCTGTGCTCAGCTAAATGGATGCAGCTCTTTGTGATGCTAATGCAGGGTACACCCCTGAAATTAACAGCCTGTTAGGTTCCTGGAACAAAGAGTATCTGAGCACCCCACCATGACAAGAAGATGGCACAGGGAACAAGGCAAGGCAGAATTTGCCTTTGCAAGACTATAGTATTAAACTGTTATTGTTGCTCTTTTGAATATCTTGTTACAGGGCATTTATCATATCTTAAGCTCTCCTATATCATATGGATCTAGAAATTCATTTGAATCAGTACAATAATAATAAGATGCATCATTAGTCTAATATGTGATCAAGCCATATTTTTCAATGCTGTATGAATTTTCATGCGAAGATCTCTATAACACTGTGTTGATTCTAAAAAGGGATCATAAAACACATCTTATTATAAAACCAAGTATGTCCTAGGCAATCATTATATTTATTTGATTAATGTAAATTCATTAGACATTTTATCTACTGTAGTGATGTCCCTTAAATGAATAGCAGTGGTATTCATAACTTTGTTTGTGGCTATCTATTAGAATCAGATAGTTTACTTTATCAGGCTGGTTTCTGAAGAGGATGCTCTCAGAGAATGATAAAAATCTAATAATACTCTTTGGAGGGGATGCAATGTGACTGATTGGTAAGGTCAAGAGAAATCTTATTTGCAATGCCCTTATTGGTACATGATTTGACATGACATTTTTACCTTGAAATTGGTTTTAGCAATTGAAAAATATGATGGTTTACTTTTCAAGAAATATTGGATTGAGGATCTATAGGAGAAAAAAACTAATTTAATCTATTGCCTACTCAATTAAGATACTGCCTATCAACCAGCACCTTTAACTTTTATTTAATTAGGCTTTAAAATACATTCATTTTAAAAGCTGAACCTGCTTTTTTCTTACTATAATCTACATCTGAAGACAATAAGTAAGAAAAGATGTCAAAATTATGGAGCATTTCACAAGCATAAATAAATAATATATCCCATAGGGAATAAAAGTCCATTGCACAATGCTTATGACTCATCACTTAAAGGTATGCATTCTTGTTTCATTTGTAAAATACGACCCTTGAGGCAATTAATTCAAACTTGACCTACAGAATCTGAACTTCTGTGCCCAATTCAATTTTTTTTTTATCATGTGGCACAACAACAGGAAAAGTATGAGGGAGGATCTCTGAGCTCCAAAGGTCCCCCAGCAGCTGACCCAGATAAGACAGGGGCAGTTTGATGTGTATTACAGGATCTGTAGCAGTCAGATGGGAGAAAAGAGCCAATTAATCCTACAATACAAAGTCTAAACTTTTGGAGTTCCTGTGAGGAATGAAAGATGGATGAGCTCTAAGGCAGACAGGGAAACTTTCTAAGCATCTTTGCCAAAGAATAATTTCTCACTAGAAAAATATAAGAATTCAATCCCTATTGAGGAAAGCCCACTCAGAAGGCTTTTCAATGTAGATGAGAAATTAAGACTTGGTTACACAGGCAGGGTATCTTGAAGATTGCTCAGAAAACTCATTGACTTTTGCTACCATTTCAGGTGGTGCAACAAATGATAATAACTGCCATGCAGACAGTATGTGGTACCAGTGAGTTAGCAGGGTAGGCCCTCCCTGATCACCGCCTAGGGGGTTCCTTTCTCAGCCAGAGATTTTCAGGTTCAGCACAGAAGCAAAAGCCGACAGTTCCCCTTCGTGACCCAAACTCTTTGCTGGGCTTTGGTGCCAACTTTATGCCACTGGGACAACTCAGCTATAGGATCCAACCTTGACTGCTTTCGGAGGCACAATCAGGAAAATTTTTCATAATCACGCACTTATGATTCACCGTTTCTAGGGAATTTGTTTCATCATTATTTAATAAACTGAAGTTAGGCACTGGTAAGTGAATTCTAAGAAGTCTAGTGGATATTATGTATATAGATTGTTCACAGAATTCAAATCTTGAGAGATATTGATATATTTAAAAATCTCTCAGCATACAGCAGTAAATGGCATCTAATAGGGAATTAATCAATTGCAACATTTGAAGAATTAAAAAAATACTAAGGATTATCCATGTGAATATGTATTGAATAGAGAACTTAAAGTTGGTGGAAAGAGATCTTGCAAGGTTATAGGGTCAGTTGTTGGAGGATATACACTAAAAGGTGCTTCTCCCTGATTTTGCAACCTTGGACATTTTGGGACATGCACAGTTAAGCAATGAAATATATATCCAAATTAATAGAATATTTACACTGCTGCAACAAATGATCTCCAAATGACCACCTGTTTGCTATTTTGGAATCAATGAAAAGTATAGGCTTCCAAAGACCTCTAGTGCTATAGGGACAGAAGACATCTAGCAGGACTTACACCAGAGATTAGAAAATACTTATTTTGTAAACAGACACACTCAAATAACAGTCCAAGTTGCGCAAAGCCTTAATACAAGCACAATACAAAGTGAAAAGATGGAAAGAGCTGCTTCCCTCCTTGTGTGCTGCACACTAGAACTGGCCGTGTAAGTGGAATTGACAGGGTTAGTGTATCTATAGGCAGTGTCAAGAGCTGTCAGGAAGTAGAATTTATGCAGAATTCCTTAAATTCATATTTTTTGTTCATAGTCAAAAAAAAAAAGTCAGAAGAACTCACAAAATAATTAAAAAGCAATACATGGCACGTATTGAAACATATGGTTCAGTAACTTTAGAGCATCTTGTTTCACTCATATTTGATCCACTGAATTTTAATAAGACAAAATGTATTATTTTGCTCGTGCTAACACAAAATGCAATATAAATATAATTAATGTGCACACAGCATTAAATTATTATTCTGATGAAATTTAAGTACTATGAACTAAAAATGTTAAAGTGGAAGCAAGACATTTTTACTTTATTGAAAAGAAAAAAATCAGAAATACTGAATTTGAAGCAAGAAAATTGACAAGATCAGTTTAAATGTTTATCCTATACAAGACTGGCATGTTGACCCCAAAATCTTCAGTTTCAATGCAACTACATTTTTCATGAGGAGTCATTTTTCCATAGAACATCTTTTGTCCATTCTACCATTAACCTTTTTTTCATAAGGATGGGGAAAAAAAAAGTCCAAGAAGAGCAAACCCCTCCAAGGCTTTCCGGCCTGCTGGGATTCCTGCTTAGGGATCCCACTGCTTGGAAGAGCAGCCCTCACTTGCAGTGAGACCCTCACATGGCTCTGTGCCCCAATTAAGCCTGACATTGCTAATTAAGGGCTTGGAGACTGAGAGATGACAGGAAAATTAAGTCAACTCTTTTGCATCAGTTTAGACAAATGGGAAAAGATCGTGGAGGTAACTGGATGTGTAGAGCTCTAGCAAACAACACATGGGGAGTTTTAACTGGAAATAAGAAAGGCTGAATCAGAACAGTGCAAGTATGTAAAATTAACAGGAGGGCTGGGTGATCAGTTTGTTGAGTCCAGTGAAAGTTAAACAACAAAATGGCTAATTAGCAACTGGGATTTGGGTTAATTATTAAAAAGAAATCTTTCCAAACCACTAGGTAGGCAGGTAAAGCAGCTCTCTCCAAAGATTATTTAAGGGAGGCTGTGAAAATTCTTTCACAACAAGCTTTAAAAACATGTAAAAACTCCCTAGACAAATATCTGCCAGGCAATGGTCTGGGCACAATTGGTCCTGCCACAGGGAAGCAGGCCAGGTGAGGTCTTTGTGCTCCTCCCAGCTGCACTTTCCTTTGATGCTCTGGGATGTGCTTCAGTGCTGGCCTCAGCTTTCCCAAGAGCCAGAGTTTCTGAATGCTGACAAAAGCAGCTTCTTAGATGAGGCCGGTGAGAGAAAAGTATGAAAAAGGGCTTTAAATTACAGTAAAATATGACTCAGTTACCTCTCCCATCCCTAACTAAGGAAGCGAGAAGAGTATGTAACTTCAGCTAGAAGAGTATGTAAGTTCAGCTGCAGGACTTAATCATTTTGCATTGCTTTGTTCACCTGAGTTTGGTCTGTTCAGGCCTCAACCTCTTGTCTCCTTTGCTCATGTGATGGCTGAGCATTGCAGTCCTCTGCATCTGCACTGATAGAAGAGCAATAGTTCCTCATCACTGTTTATTTTTGTAATGATGGGAAGAAAGTCTGGTTTTTGGGGTGCTAGCATATAGTCTTGCCAATGCAGGATGAGGAATTCTGCTTCATAGGCCTCCACCAGCAATTTCTTCAGGAACATGGTGTAATCTTGCTTTGTCACTATTGAATCCTCCCCTTCTTCCTCAGAGCAAACAACTTTCCTTGAGAAATAAGCCTGAGGTCAAGACTAAAGGCAGACCAAATGGCAAGTAGATCTGGGCTGCCACAGAGGTAGGGAAAGCCACTGAGTATCAGAAGCATTTAACTTCAATACAGCAAATAGATTACTTGGGCAGCATTAAAGTATAAAATCATTTTGTTTATTGTCTATTTGAGTTTATATTCTATCCCTTCACAGGAGGAAATGAACATGTGTACGGGAGCTTTTACACCGGAGCAGATTCTTACAGATGGAAGAGTGACGGTGGTACCTTTGTGGAATATAGTGACCAATATCTTTAGGGCAATCGAGGGTCAGACCTGCCTCTTCATGGGTATTGGCAAATATGCACACTGCAAGATACTATGAAATGCAACCAAAGAACAGTTAGGAAGATAATTCTGATTATCTATGTGCATGTTACTTTCCAAGAGCAAATTAAAAGGCAGGTTGGCAACAAATCACTGTTAGAAGGAAAGGTTGCTCCCTAGTATTTGGGGAGCAAGAACTTGGTGAAAGAGAGAAAATTCTACAGTATGCATCGACTGGATGTTCCAACCACTCTGGGCAGCACACTTAGTCCTTTAAACATTCAGATCCTTTCTGATCTGTGAAAAACTTGAGGAAGCCTCCGCATGTAACATCTTCATTGAATTTGAAAACTATGATGTTGTTAGATTTTCTCTAGTAAGTATTCATAAAATTCAAATTCTAAGAAGTTGTGAATTCCAGTAAGTACCAAATACTGTCTGCATTCACTGACAAGGCATTTGCTAAGCAAACAATCAGGAACTGAAGAGAGAAATTCTGCATGTTCTTCCAGGGTAAAAAGCAAAGCAAGTGAATGGTCTTTGAAAGAAAGCTCAAATCTAGGCAAAATAAAATCTAGAGAGCTGATTTTAACAAGAATCTTTCACTTTGCAATTGTTTTGTACCATGTCTGTAGTGCTGAAATCCTAATGAATTCTGTGTTTGGTTGACTTCACTAAAATGCTTTGCTTCTTAGCTGTAACACTGAACTCCACAATTCACTGCAGGGCACTGATTTTCAGATTAAAATCTGTACCCTTTAAATTACAAGCCACGATTAGATCCATCTGAAAATCTGGTCCTACACTCAAAATAAAAATAGGATTATGAAGAATATTATGATCTTGGAGCTAGAAAAGATTTCTTAGAATTCAATAATACAGGAAATAGTTTATGAATATCATTAGTAATTAGCTAAGAACATGAGCAGCAGCAGAGCACGTTATAAGGACTGTAGGTAAATTTAGCTTCAGGTAAACTAAATGGACCTTACAGGAAATGTCACAGGTGCAAGATAAAGATGTAGGCAAAAGCTGAAACAGTTCCAGCCCCAAGTAGCCAATAAATGTAAACTTTGCCCTATAAACATTACAGCAGATGTCTGACAGTTTCCCTTCTGTCCCATGAGTCCATGATTACTCAGAGATTCCCACCAGCAAGTGCCCAAACCTTTCCTAAAATTTAGTATCTGTACTTTGCTAAGTTAGGAAAGATTTGCCTTAACAAGTAATTTAATGACAAGCAATTCTTTAAGATAAAACTCGCTCCCAATTTTGCATAATACTTTTCCCCTTTGACATTTCTTCCGTTTTCTTTCCGTACCCACAGTCACCATCAACATATATTTCCTGTTACATATATTCCACTTGAATTTGCCATGTCTGGCAAATCTGGCACATGTATGTTGCATTGTTCTTTGTTTACACATCGTATTTCAATTCCTATATTGTTATCTAATTCTGTGAAAGCTTGTTTTCCTTGGAATAGACTCCAACAGGTAAAATGTGATTTCCAATTCATTGTTGAGTTTTGCCTGTGCTGTGGAATAGCCCGTGAAGAAAATAGCAAAATGTCTGTCGAAGACTCTAAGTTTCTGGCAAAACCAAAATGATTTCACCAAAAATTCTGTGCCACTCTGGACACAAAAATGACAAGACAATAGATTGTCTTCTCCAAGACAGACTCACCACAGAGAAGTTCATTCCCAGTTTAGGTACAGTAATCACCATCTGAGGAAAGCACACTGAATTCAAGTTGATTCCCTGAGCTGTGATTGTACTTCCGCCACTAGGAAAAATCACAAATAAAAACAAAAAGTGTAGGATAACAATACCACTTCCCTAATAAGCTTAATTACAAATAATATTTCAAAATAAACGGCAATATAAACGCAAAATTGGGGATAGATAGAGTGAATGCCAAATGCATTGCTCCGAGCAATGGTATTTTTTTTTATTTTTATCTTGGAAAAAAACTTCACACTTGAACATTCACCCATGTAAAAAATATTGAAGAAATATGGCATGTTGGATATAAAAGTGTACTTTTTAAAGAATGACGTATACTTGTCCTCAGCATTTGCTAACTTATTTAACTTCTTGCTTTCATTGGTACTGAAAAAAGGTGTCTTTTTTACTGTTGACATTTTTTTGGCAAAGGCAGATGGTTTGGATTAAAGCTAATAAGATCATAAATATGTCACTTAAAAACACACACATACATATACGACCATACATATATATTCATAATATTTATGTATGCTGGATTTAGGCTGTTTTAAAATCCATTTGCTCTCCTGAGTACTGCTGCCTTGTCATGTTAAATGATTTTCCTCACAAATCAGTGTTACGTCCGGACACAGTAGCAGAGACACACTTAGCGCTACAGTAGGTAGATCTCAGCAGGACACTGCAGGTACACTCAGTAGCAGCTAGGAGTTAAATCACATAAAATAAAGAGGCCCCCTTCCCCCTTCTCCTTCACCTCTGAAAGGAAATGATCTGCCCTCTGCAACTCCAGCATAATAGAAGCAATTGCTACGGCAGATAGTGATAAAAATGCAATTTATTTTAGTAGATTGCTGTGCAGCATAGCCACTCTTCCTCCATCTACTGCTTTTCTATTCCCATGAGAAACCTATACTCACCTAAGAAAAGATTTGGCTGGGTGGATTTTTAAAACAACAGGGTCTTCTCTGTATGTGAAATGACCTTTTGCGTCTCGAACGGCTTCGTCGATGCCCACGCGCACGCGGTACTCCTGCGGGATGCGCTGCGCCGGCGTGTAGCACTGCACGGAGCTCGACGACACGCTGAAAGCACACAGGAGAGCTCAGCACGGCAAACACGTGCTCCCTTCAAAATGCCAGCCTTTCAGCAAGCCCCAGCCCCGCGTACGGACCCCCCTGTGAAAAATGTCAGCAAGTCCCACGTTATTTACTCATACACAGAACAAAACAGGCACAGCATGACGCAGAAGCGGTGAGGACGCTGCTCAGCTCAGCATTCATCTTATCTATCTGGGTTGTTCGCACCTTGCCACGTATTTCGCCCGTGCTGGCTGGCTTGGCCCCAGTATAGGGCAAAGGAAGCTGCCAGCCAGGAAGGATGAGAGTGGCTCCGGGCTTAGGATTTGGCTTTTTGTGCCCCAGCTACCAAGGGTAACTCCTTTTTCTACAATCCAGGTTTTTTCCCTGCGTTGCAGACCTCAAGGAAAGAGGCTGGCGGGGATGCGCTGGCTCTTCGGATGCATTCTGCACCTGCCGAGGGCAGGCAGTGAGAAACTGGTGTCACTCTGTTGTAACCAAGACCAGGACCAGGCAGGATTTGCATTGTGGAAAAGTGGTTAGCAAATTCCGAACGTTTCTGTGCACTGAACGGAGAATCTGTGCCTATTGTTTAACATTTATACTCAAGTAAGAATCAAAGTGTGACCACGCAGAGCATGTTAAGGATGCCTGAATGTGCTACTATGTCTGCTGAGGCCAGTACAGAAATTAAATAATTAATTCTCAAAGCATATTATACACACCAAGAAAAGAACCAGACTGATGCTGCTTCTGGTTTGGAGGCAATTGGTTGATACCAGAGCAGGGACACTTTCCCCTGCTCCACAGTATCCACTTTCCCACAGAAGAACCCCTCTGTTTTTTTCTTTTTTTCTTTTGCACAAGACATTTAATCAAGCTCTTTCAATAATGAAGAAAACAGCTTTTGTGACCACCTTACCTTTTCAAGGTGCATGGCTTCTCGCCCACAAAAATCCTTCGAGATTTTCCACTGTTTAGATATTTTCCAGCTAAAGTTAGTAATGTTCCACCAGACTTGGGGCCATATGTGGGAGAAATACTTGTTATTATAGGATTCTAGAGGGAGTAAAAATAAGAATAGTGGATTGTTAAATTACATTTCCATATTTTCAAAACATGAAGAAGAAAAATTCTAATACACTTGTTACACTTTGATGAAGTAATAGTAAAGCAAACAAGAACACAAAATTACCATTCTGGTTTAGGTTCATGAGGAACCTATTCTGTATCTTCTCCTAATAAATAATGACGCTATTTTTGATATTAAAGTTTTAATGATATTGCTTACCACATAAGAAAAGGTATTGAATAATGTTTTGCCATGTCCAACAGAAACACTACTGGTTATATTAAAACTTGTGTTTTTTGCAGCAGGAACTGTACACTCCAGCCTTTGAAAACAAAGAAAAAATGTTTTTAATTTTTTTTCTGCCTTGGTTATTTTGTAATAAAATAGAACCACATTAACTCATAATAATGAAAGATCCATACTAAACATATCATCAATCTGTGCGCGTCACGGGCACTTCAGAAATAACAGCTAAAAGAACTATGATCTTCTATTGTCATACCAAATATAAACACTCTAACGCTTATACTTAGCCAGAGAAAATAATTTTGATGTATCAAATGTATTTCTGAAAAAAAGAAGCATGCTAAAGAAAATAAATACCTCCGATTCATATAATGGTTGACTTATTTTTTGGAATTTTCCTTAAGTGCCAAATTTTGGTGAAAAAAATGGACCAGGGAAAATATATCAAACAAAAAAATGTATTGAATAAATTTAAATATCACCAAAATTGATTTTTATAACGTGTCAGTGAATTA
The DNA here is from genome assembly GCA_013389825.1 of Crypturellus undulatus. Classification (NCBI taxonomy): domain Eukaryota; kingdom Metazoa; phylum Chordata; class Aves; order Tinamiformes; family Tinamidae; genus Crypturellus; species Crypturellus undulatus. The sequence continues at coordinate 489,560 of VWPW01006105.1, forward strand.
CATTACATGCATACAGTCTCATATATGAGCTGTTCTCCTTAAGTCATTTTGCTTGAATCAAAACTGTTCAGAGCAGCAGCTAGGAGACAGCTCACTGCTTATGCACGGTGACATTTTTGCTGCTACAAATGAGAGTGGCCATGGTCATGATTCACACATTGTTTTGCTACTGGACAGCCATCTCAGCTTAAATAGACATTTAAGCTCTTATTCATCTGTCATACACATATTTCTGAGGAGAAGGAGAGGTGGAGCTGAGGGGCCTCCTGATGACAAAAGACGTGTCCTGGGAGGTGCTTATACCAGAAGTTAGCTCCTCATCTATTCTCTGTCTGAAATTTAAGAATTAAAGGATACTTACTGACGAACTTTTTATATCATTAAAAAATCCAAAGCACACAAAGAATATCCGTACAAAGGTAACTTCGAACTTCAAGTTTCTTACTTGTTTTTGTTGCTGGATTTTGCTTCCAGGGCACAAGTTTGTCCTCCAATATGGACTACTGTGTTTTTTAATTCAAATCTATTATTTTTGCTGAATCCAAAGTCCCATCCACACACTGTCAGTTTTGTCCCACCTTCTAATGGAGCGCTGCTTGGGAGAATCTGTTAGAAAACATTGTGTTGGTTTCAGTAGGTTTTCTAGAACTTCAAATGGAGCTAAAGAATGTGCAAAGGAATAGTTTTTAAAAAGCATTTCTTCTGGTAGAGTATATCCTACCATTCATCTTAATTGTTCTTCACCTTTCATTTGTCACATTATGAGCTTTCTCTGACAGTAGCAATAAATAACAAAACCCATACTCGAAAGCTTTGAAGGATAGTGTTTAGGGGCACTGAACAAGCTGTGCATTGTAATTGTCTTTTAAATCCTACCGTTTTTGTCGTTCACATCTTATTTCTAGCATGTTAAACATACAATGTGCTTATTTTGTTAGAAGCTGAACACTGGACACAAAAGAGCTCCAAAATGACCATTTTTTTCTTGTCAGTTTGATGAAAGTCGGGTTCAGAGTGAAGAAGCTTCAAAGACACCAGAATCAGATATCTCATCGGCTGTGATAAAGTTAATATGACTTCTGCTATTCTTTCCTTAAATCTTTTACATTTGTCCACCTCTAATACTGAGTTAAAAATAAAACATCCCCCAGAAACACAGAGACAATCTACAAAGGAAATGCTTTTTTTTCTGTATATTGTAAATTGTGCTGTAAAATATAACAATGGTGGGAAAAATGTAGGAACACTATAGAGGTCTTACAAAACTCAGTAAAAGTACTCGTCAGTACTGCCAGTAAAAAAATCAAAAGATGTTGGCACACAGTTTACGGGGACTTTTAAGACCTTAAAACTGCACAAATTTGCAAAAATATCAGTACTACTGGACAAACAGCAGAGAATGAAGACAATTTATGTTTGTGATCATACTGCCTCAGTGTCTTTCTTGGACTTAATGCTTTAGTGATAATAATTTTGCCCCTAAAATGCAATACAGCTGTGCCTTTCAAAGGACCCTACTTCCTTTTCAAGCTGAAAGGAAAGTATTTGAGAGATCCTTGGCTATTATTTCATCTGGAAATCCAGTAAGACAGGCACATTTCTTTTCAACTCACTGTGGCTGTACTTGAAGACTTTCACAAATGAACTATTGTGGATAGAAAGGCAGCTGAAGAATACTTCAAAAGAATTATGCCATATATTCTATATGGGAAAATTTACTACCCCCATTAGAAACCAGACAAAGGGTCTGATCTAAAGTGTACTGAAGTCAGTAGGAATCTCTCTTACTTTAATGAGCTCTGAAACAGCTCTCAATGAGCAAAGAAGAGGGAACATATGTAGAAATAGTCCTTTTTGCACAAATCCTATAATAAAAAGGAGAGACAACCCCCTGGCCAGCAGTGGGGAGCTTCACTGCCTTGTGTGGAAGCTGTCTTGTTCCCAAGTTTCCCCGTACTTCTATATTTTTATATCCTCAAAGTCTGCATTGACTTTCAGATCTCAGTTTGCCACTCTACTTAGTAAGGCAGCATCTATTTTTGGAGTAACAACACCCAAACAGAAACTGAAGATGCTCTGTGGGGGCACAGGCTATCTCACAGTTTGTACAATAATACCCTAATCTGTGGCGTTTGAAGAGTCTGAGTCTTAGTCCCTGCTTTAGCAAAATAGAGGCATTAACATCAGGCCTTACAATACCATGTAGAATTGTAAACTGAGGGATTCAGTTGGTTTTGAATGCTCTTATCTGCCAAAAGAGACTTGTGATAGCAGCCCATGTGCCTTAGCTGAGGGAGAATGAATGCATTTATTGCATTCTGCTAGCAAATGTAGGAGGTAAGACTTTCAAGCAGATATAGCAGAAAATAAACCAGACCTTATATTGTTGTTTTTAAGCTCTACAAAAAGTCCCTGCTCATGTTTTCATTCATTTTCTTGTTTTTATTATATTTGTTCTGTACCATGAAACTATTAAGAGTCAAATCTGGATTCCCAGACTTTTTCATGGAAGACTGAGCAAGAATGAATAGTGAACGGCCTACACTGTGAACTGAAGTGTTTCCAGCCATCATCTCTGCGCACGTCTTTTACAGAGTGTGTACATGGCACAGGTAGTAACAGAGAATAAACAAGACCTGACTCAGTTATAAATGCTCCAAAACTGAAGAACTGTAAATTGCAACTTTCTTGAAAATTCTCTACAGCAGGGAATCTCCACTGATAACACAGAGCAAGTCCTTTTGCAAGACCTGAAGTTCTGCCTGACCCTTGTGTTTTCTGGACTTTGGGCTAAAGGAGGCAAAACTGTCATCTTTTTTTTTTTTTTTAAATTTAAAATGATGTGGTTTTGCTTTGTTTATGTTGACAGCTTTTATGTTAACATCTACTCGCATACTTTATAAATTGTTGGAAGAAAGTATCTATTTATTAAAGTTTCGACAGCCCATTCATTTTAATTAAGAGGCATGAACATGTTCAGGCCACACTTGAAATTTCCAGCAAAACCTCCAATCTAAACAAGCAGCAGAACGCCTGATGTTCTTGATATTTCTCAGATAAAAGTTAGCTAAAATGACTCACTTTTAAAAACAACAACAAACTATGTCAGGTTTTAACACCACAATAAAGTATCAAAAGGCAGAGCAATTTATTTTCGCTTTTATGCAGTTCACCTTTTGGAGTGACCTGAATTCCACATACAGATGACTGCAATTTGTTTCATTACTGAGTGAGCTCTGACGAGACTCATCCAAGTCCCCGGCTTCCCTTCAGTGCTGCCTGCTCAGGCCGACAAAGCGCGTGGTGCTGCTGGCGCAGCCCGTAATTGCGAGGCATTTGGCGAGGGCCGCTGTGCCAAGCAGGAAGGGTTGAGCGCAGGACAGGGGTGTCTCTGTGGGAATGAGGCCCCTTGGCTTTGGAGACATGGTGCTGAAGTGCCACATTGCCTACAGAATAGGGGGGACAGTGCTGCACAGCAGCGGGCACTGAGACGGACGTGGGGCCTTGAGCGAGTGGACGGCCTGCAGAGTCCTGGGAGGAGGCAAGTAGCCACGACCAAGACTCCAAGGTACTTGAAGCAGGTGAAATGATTGAAGGATCAGCAGGGCTCCAACAAAAAAAATGCTGGATTTCTCCAGCATTGCCCTAAGAAGGAAATCTGTTTTTTTTTTTTTTTTTTTTGTATGCTTTACTTCTCCATGTAATAGTCTGGGAAAACTTTATTGAAGACCTTCGGATCAGACCCTTCGAGAATCCATGTGTCCCCTTCAGGTTAAAGCTATCACATGACATATGTTAAATAATCTGGCCCTCTGAAATCTACAGAATATTTAGGGAGGGTTAGGGCTGAATTTCAGACACCACTGAAGCAGGTCATCCTCTGTTTGTTGGAAACAACACAGGCTTGTTTCTCATATTTTATGCATATGGGTTTAAAGACAGATCAGAAGATGATGAATAATCTGTTTTATATTTTTTTCAGTAATAATGTTAAATGTCATGGTCCAGCAGAGCATGAAATCTGTCTTAACAGCTAGCAATCCAAAGGGATTTAAGTATTCAGCTGCATTTTTTTTTCCTTACAGACCTTCTAGAAACAACGAACGTGGGCATGCTGTAATTCAAAACTGCAGGAGATTCACTTTGAGATCTGCCAGAGCCACAGCTCCATATTTGTTCCAGGGGCAGGAGGCACATGCGCCTGAGCACGCCGGGCTGAGCTGCACACAGCAAAGGGGAACCCCGGGCGATGCGGCCCCTTGCTCTGTGCTGCTCCCCAATACCAGGGACATGGACACAGGTCCCTCAGACAAGACCTTGCAGCCACTTTGGAGGGACGGCTGCCTCAAGACGGCATCGCTTGATGCAGGCATCTCACGTGAGCTCCAGACATTTGCTTCTTTAAACTGCTGAGCACACACACACCCCTCTCATTGAAATTAGAGAGGACTACAAGAGTTTAGCACATCTGAAAATGAGAAAATAAGCAGAGGCTTAGAAATCTTTTTGGATGCACAGCAACATATAACCACAGCACTGAAGTTTTGCCAAGGAAAAATGTTAAGGGATGCTGCTTGTGCTCTAGGGAAAACAGAATAAACTATGAAATAGAGTTGTTAGTAGTTTGGTCTTGCAGAAATAGGTGGAAAAAACATTTCAGAACAGTGTATCCCTTTGTATTTGAGATTCACTGATTCATAAAAGTTAAGAGCAGAAAGGACTACTTGACTATTATAGCCTTTTTGGAATAACTGTGTTCTTGCATAAAGTAAATGCCAACTCTTTCTGATTTAGTAATTTTTATGTCCTTTGCCCAGCTGTAAATGACAACAGAAACAAGACAGATGCACACACACATATACATGCTCACATCTTTACATCCATTTTGGGTTTGCGTAGGTTTTGATTTGATTCCTATTAACATTTCATTGTTTGTTCTTTGCAGTTGGCCTGTGTTGGCCCTAAATTTTGCATCTGAAGCATGAATATGAAAAGAAAAAAAATAAAATCCTGTTAACATGTGTTTCTAGATTACTAACATAATCTGAATGTCTTTCAGCAGTTTTGCCTGGCTATTCTTTAAAAAGTTGTTGTACATGAAATCATGTGCCTCATTTAAGGAAAACATTATTTTATTTCAAAGGAATTTCTGTCTCAAGCTCTCTCCTAGAGTTTAGCATTCAAAGTTTCATCTCTGTTTATAAGATGGATACCCATAAAGAGTAAATGTATTTTACACTACACAGTATAGTTTAAATACATTAATAAAAGTAAATGGGTATACGTGCTACCAGAAAGTTTTATGTTTGTTCTTCTCTCTGTTTACCAGTTCACAAACTCCATTCCATAAAGCTAGGCCTTCATCATTATGTCACACTTAACACAAAATGATCTGGTTAAATGCACAGTCAGCCAGGACAAATCTTGCATTAACCATAGCTAAATGAAAACAGCAATGAGCTAGTCTGGGTCTTTGCTCATCTATGTAGATTTTTTTCTTGCACGCTTTTCATCCTTTAGGGGCTTTCACCAACTGAGAAAAGCCCTTGGTTGTCTGCTTCCCTGGGGGCTGCTTGCTGTGTCTGTGGCAGTCAGTCCCATGGGAATGGGGAATCAAACTAGGGAAAATGCCACCTCCAACAGGACAGCATTTTGGTTGATAACTCTGTTGCAGAGTTTGGGTAGGGAGAGCGGGGCTCTCCCACATGGTTAAACATGATTCCTTCCTCTGCGGCAGGAGGCAGCACCAGATCACCCTGCACGGGCGCAAGGGGCCTCCTCTGGGAGAGGGGAGTGAGGGGGAGGATGCTCCTTCTTGTCACTCTGCTTTTCCTTTAGTCCGTCTGGCTCTGACCCAGCACATTTTTACACTGCAGAGCTTTCGCAGAGCTGGGCTTTCCCATAGAGTGCTGAGGTAACGGTTAGCTGGACTAGTCTGCAGCACATACCTGAGCTGGCACCCCTTGTGGAGGAGGTGGCACCCCTCAGGGCAAGTCTCAGGTGAGACCAGCAGCTACTTAGGGACAGTGAAGCTGAAGGGAAGATGAGGAAACACATCATTTATCTCAACTGCATAAAAATGAATAGAAAATATCTCTAGAGGAACAAGTGTGGAAATTCCTCTCCTTTGCTTCCCATATGTCATTTATGCTTGTTGACTGACAACATCTGAGGTCACCTTTTCCTTGAGAGATTGGTCACTTCCAATCTCAATAGTGTCGCGATGCAAGATTAAAGCAGCAATCACAAACAACCACAACATGAGCCCTGCTTGTCATGACGGGCTTGGCAACCTCAGGGTTTCCGAGGGGAAGAAGGCAGACTGCAGCGGGTGGCGAGTTCCCAGGAGGACCTCCACATACCCCCAGCAAGTACAGGAGGCATTGCTACAGTCTCCTGCATAGCGTATATATATATATATATATATAGGAAATAATCTGCGCATTCTTATGTCTGAGATGAATGTGAGAAACACATCATTTTACCTCATAAACTCTAGGCAAGCATGTCTCCTGGGTCCATGTGCCTTCAACACACTCTTGAGATCTTGCACACCGCTTGCTGCACCAGCCACACTGCATAAAGGGAGGCGCCAGAAGGCACTGGCTGCAGGACTTGAAATGCTCACAGCCTGGTCCATTCAGTGGGATCTTAGTTATCTATTGATGGAAAGAAAGGATGCATAGATAACACACACATACACAAAATGGCAAGTAGAGTCTCTATTTATGCAACATGCTGTGATACTGCTCAGATTTGAAATGTGCAGGTCGTGGTTCTCCTTCTCCTTAGCTAGTAATTATAAGATCTTTTAAGTAATTTAACTGACATGATTTAAAATTCTCTTGGGAGAAATCCTAAAGGCATCTTAATGTTATATACAGTTACTACCAGCATCTGGTGTTTACAGCAAGATAACATTTTTGGCTGATGGGAAATGAAAACAGCAGTGTGCACCTCCCAATTCTGCACTAATTCTTGGACAAACAGTATATCTCAGTGTCTCTCTGTTCATGCATCTGTAAAATAGGCATGCTGGCTATTTCAGCTGTGGAGAAGCTGTGTTAGTGTCTATGACACACTTAGAACACATGACTGCAAGTGCTGTTGTTTAACAACTCCCATCAGTAACCTTATTATTTAATAACTACTTAAAGTATTGAAATAATGATTATAATAGTTGCCCTCAAAATGTGATAATTATTTTACTCAGAATTTCAATATTAGTTATGTTACTATGCAAGTACATCATACTTCTTTATATCATTTATACCATCAATACCATTCTTAAATTTATTTTGAATGTGTTTCAAGATTATTCTGATAAATACCTCGTATATTTCTACTAAATGATTAAAAGCTGTCTTTACTGATGCCTGGTGTCTTTCTATAAATTCTTATAGAACTCAAGGGGTCAAATTATTGCTTACAGTTACAGTTCAGGATTATCTATAATATTATCTGCTAATGCAATGATGTTCTAAGCATCTATAATGTTCAGCCTGCTTATGACAGTAGCATATTTATGACATCTCTTCATCTTTTATTAGTTTTTTGTAAACTAGATGTTAACGTAATCTTAAAACTATGAACTGCAACTTCAAATAGGCTTGCACACACACATCCCCATTTAAATAGTTATAATATTATGACACAAACTGACAAAAACCAGGAAATGCTAAACATCATTCTTTGCTTACGCCACTGTCTTTTTTTCTTTGCAAGCACTTGAATTAAGGACAAGGTTCCAGCCTTAAATTTGCATTTCCTGGGTTCTCTTGGTTTATACCACTGTTCACGCATTATTTAAACATTTCTCAACATTATCTGTTAGTTTGTTTGGTATTAATCTGTCAGTTTGTCCAAGGAAAACCCCTCCAACATTCCCAAGGGAATGGTAAGGCTGAGAGGTTGCAGAGCATAAAGCAGCCTTCTGAATAGTTGCTATTATTGAAAGTTGCTGCTCTGAATGGGGCTTTATATAACACACAAAATGATTAGATTATGAACCACTCACCTTTTTTCCAGTCACTACCAGCGTATAGCCATCTGCTACTAACGATTGCTCGACAACGACTTGGGGAGAGACGGGATGGGAATCTAGCTGAAAATTGACATGTGGAGCTGTGGCTTCTGAACGGGAAATCACTATCTAAAAAAGAAAGAAGTCCTTAAAATCAACTGTGTACTGCTCAGCGTTCTCATATTCCTGCTACTTTTCTGCTTGCACTAATTATCTTGCATTACATTGCATAATATTTTGCATAATGTTCCATCATGATCTGATTAAACCTTTATAAAATCCACTTTACTTAACACAGCAAAATCATGTCTGTTGAAGGATCTCAAAATACATCATATTTCTAAAAATATGAAGGAATCATCTCATGGTTTCTAATCCTTTACTTTTCTGTGAAAAATAAAGCTGGGTCATTTAGTTAACCTTGCTACGTTTAAGAGAAAAACAACTTTATCTACTGTGTTTATTTTAAAGAATCTTAAACTCCAGGCCTTAGAAGGTCAAAGATATTTCCATTTATTTTCATGTTGATCCTTCAGTCTGGAAAGTAAAATTTGCCTTGTGTATGCGGTAATTATGAATTTCAAGGTGGGGAGAGGAAGGGAGGGTAAAGTACCTACTAGATTTGCTGCAGTGTTATATGGCTATGTATTTTACAGCACGATGTTGCTTTTGGAATGAATATTTAAGCAGTAAGGGAAAAAAAGGGAAGACTTAGGAGATGCCAAAATCATCTCCGTTATTAGGATCCCAAGTAGCCTCTGCCAGAGAGAATAAAGCACTGTCGTGGATTTAATACAATACAGTCTATAGCCTGTATGAAATCGAAGAGGCTTAATTGGTAGGACAAGCTCCAAGGGAATTGCAAATATGTATGGAGGAGACAGATACTCTTTGGTCTTTGGAAACTTTGGAAAGTTTGATCTTTCAGAGACAAATCTGATGCCCAGAAAAAGCCTATGCACGTGTCTGAGGTTAAGACCTGCTTCCTGCTTCTTTCCCTGTTCTTCCTCCCCACCCCTATGTCCATATGGTCCCAATCCCAAGTATGGGGAGGCCACCAGAGCGCAAAGTTTTGCTTGTCAGGAGGTGCAGATTTTTGCTGCTGGTAGTATTAAACATGGCAAAGTTGCTGTTGTGGATCATGCTCTTCCTGAATCCTGCAGAACCGGGCATCCTGCAGAACCATTTGCAGGATCCAGGGGCTCCTTCAAAACCAGGGAGAGCCAGAGGCTCCCCCAGGACATGTTCCAAAACAGGAGCCTAATTTAGCTGTCCTGAAGCTCCCTCACAACTGCCCTCTCTCTGTCTATTGATTTTAAGAGATCTTAGGAAGATTAGTCACGCTAGTATGAAAATCCCCTACTAGTCATCTCAATGCATCTTGAGTTACCTAAATACTTTTGAGAATTTGGGCCTATTCCTGCAAACACATGCTTAACTTTACTACTGTAACTTTGTTGACTTTAATGGGATGAGTCATGGCTGTTAGGCACAGGCATAAAGCATCTGCAGATTGGGGTGGATATTTGATAGCAAGATTTTATAGGCTTGGGTCTGTGATCCAGAAGGATGTGCACCCAAATGTGATAGCGTCAGGCAACAAAGGCAGAGGATTGTTTACATAAGGGAAGATCATGTTCATGTTTCAAAAGCTGCACCACGTGTAGTTTACTTAAGGAATTTAGATAATCAACATTTGTCGAGAAGTTGAAATTCAATGGAGTTCATTATTTAAAAAGATAGAAGTCATGCTGGAAATAACTTGCATGTCAAATGTTTAATTTTTTACTATAATGAAGCTTTTCTTTTGACTCCTAAACTAGCATTAGAACAGCTAGGACATTGACTTACACAGTTTCACTGGCTTTCCACACTGCCAAGGTCTTTCAACAAGATGGCCGACTCCAAAACTAGATTTAAGGATGCTGAAATTACAGCTGCTGTTTTACTGTAATTCAAAACTTAAATAAAATATATGAGCAGGTAATCCATGGTGATAAGTGCTTCACATCCCAGAAGTATTTGGAGTTTGGGGTTACAGAAGGCTTTCCTTCCCTTAAGATGAAGCTGGATGTGTAAAAGAATTTACTATAGGTTTATCTTACATTATAGAAAATACGGCTCTTAAAAATCAATAAGGTCTGATCATTTCTGATGACACAGAGGAATGGTCTCTGACACAGAGTATTAGGGCATGAGGTTTTATACTCAGGACAATGTAAAATAAAATGAACTGCAAAGCTGCATGAAAAACCTTGATTAATGTTGGCATTATGGAGAGAGGTAGTACCACAGCTGCAAATACCTTTTTAGTTGATCATTAGCTATGTCTCATCTCAAATACCCACTGCTATAAAATGCTAAGAATTCTTTTCTATCATTAATCCAGGCTTCCTCTTGTTGCCAAACATTCTTTCTGATCGAGCCACAGAGTTAACCCTTTAAACCTGCCTGAGCTGCAGCCTCAAAACAATACTTGAAAATTTGGATCCCACTTCTACAATCCTGGAGAATTATTTGGTGCTTTAAGCACTGCCTGACCTTTATTTTACTGAGGCTGATAGTAAAGTCACCTGCTCAAAGCTCAAGGGAATAGACTTTGACCTCATGACATACAGGAAACTTGAATTACAACTCCTAGCTCACTTGGAACTATGGAATAAAAGACTTTACAGTTTGCTTAGAGCTATATACTAGTCTACAGTATTGTAGCAAAATACCCAAGATGCAGAAATCCTCTTTCTGGCCTATTTAACCTTTGCAGCTTTTGCATGCATCAGATTAGTCCTTATAATTCTGTATTAATTTTATCTAACATAATTCTGAAGAAAAGACAGTTTTAAGACAGGTTCCACAGTAGAAGGAGGAAACTACCTAGAATCCTGTGTCATTTATTGGGACTGGGCTGGCATGCCTAATGTGTGACATGACTCTATGGAGTTCATGGAAGTGGAATTCCATGGAATTTCTCTTTACAATTACTATAAAGCTAATTGTCCATTTATTTTATTTATTTATTTTTTACAGGTTAGTGATAATTCAAGCATCTCTCCAGGGCATACAATCAGTTAAAGGATATCTGTGTGTCTGAACTCTAGCAGATAGGAGAGAGGTAAGGTCTTGTGGAGATAAATAATTAACTAAAAGAGAAGAAAAAAGTTAGAAGTTGCCAGAGGTGTTTTCCGCGATGGTCGGTGCTATTAAACATATTCATAACTGATTTGGAAAAGTGAGTGAGACGTCCAATAACTAAGTTTGGTGATGATTTGAAGATATTCAAGGTGAGGAGGACAAACTATGAAGAATGGCAAAAGGACTTTCCAAGATAGAGTGTCAAGGTAAGAAAATGGCAGATGAAATACAACAGAGTAGATAAATATAAGGTGATACATGATAGATAGTTCCATGAAAGTATCATCTCACTGTTCAGCAGCAGTCAAAAAAAAAAAAGGCAAATCAAAATTTAGACATTATTAGAAAAGAATTACAGAACAAATCAGAAAATTTCTTGTGTCATTATATAAATCTAGGTCTGGCACTCCTGGAATTTTCTGGTTGCTCCATCACACAAAGAGCATGTTAAAACAGGAAAATATTCAGAGTAGGGCAACAGTGGTCATCAAAATGCTAAAACATATGCCCCATGAAGAATGACTGAGTAGGAAAGTTGACTTCATTGGGGGGGTATGGTAAAAGCATACAGAACCTCCCTGCCAAGAGACCATCTACTGTCTCATCCAATTAATAATAATAAAATACCCTAAATATCATCAAAAGACAAAAGTGAGAGTTGAGTTAAAAATGGAAAGGGAAGACTCTTTAGCAGTATGTACTGGACCTATGGAAATCCTTGCCAAAGGATGTGACTGTGAGGCCATTGTATATTCAAGAGAAACTCCACAAATGGAGAAGAGCTCCACTGGAGTTTACAAAACTGACATTACCCCATAGCTCAGGAAATCCCCAGAACTGAAAATAGTTGGAGGTTTGGAGTAGGAGGTATTACATATGTTTTCCCTCATCCCTAGGCATCCACTTGTCACCACAGCTGGAGACAAAGTGCTGAGCTGGATGGACCCGTGATCTGAATCAGTGTGGCTCTTATGTTCTTACAAATAACCTTGCTGAAAAGTATATTCAAGATCAGTAACTACAACCTCACACATCATTCCCAAAGCAAGAAAATATTTAAAACTTCTGTCTAAGAAGAACATTGGTACTCAAGTAAAACACTAAGAAGATGACTTAACTTACTAGCATATGTTTACTCTTGATGCTCTGAAAAGGCATGTAATAGGCACTAAAACATATATATATATATAAACACACATATACACATATATATAATCTTTCATATATATATATATGTAATCTTTCAGTGTAGCTCAGAGCACTTCCACAAAGATAAACAGATTAATTAATATATACTATATAATGGAAGTCTGTCATCACTTAGGTCCATAAGTCTATGAACATCACATCAATTAATTTAAATATTCTTTCATTATCATCTGTCAATCTTAAGTCAGAAGACTTGACTGTAGGTTAATTTGTAGATAATTTTGCAAATTAAGACTGTAATAAATTCAGTTAAAAAGCAGCATGAAACTGCTTTTTTTGGCTTTTTTTTTTTTAAATCATTCTGATGCTCGGTCCTGCTAGTCGGCAGGATTGAATTACGAGTGTTAGTGTGTGCATGTTGAAATATCTTCTGCAAAAATGATAGGCCTTCTTGAAGCAATTCCATCTAAGTATCATATTGTTATTTTTTCCCTAGATGTCTGGCAGGTGGAGGCCATTACCCAGTAGAGATAGACTCAGGGTTAACTTTATTGTGTAACGCCTCAAATGCCTCAGGATATGCAGCATGGCCTTGAAAAGGGCACATATGTAGCTTGCTGAACACTGTATATCATCCTAATCCATCGAGAGTACAAGGGATCTGCTCTGAAGACTGTAAGCTTTTCTACTGGAACTTAATATTAAAACGTGTGCTTTCAAAACAGTTATTCAGCACCAGGTGTTAATTTTAATTTGACTCTATAGATTTAGCAATAAGGAATATTTGATATTTTATTCTGGGAGAGTGAAGACATGTTCTTTACCACAAAGGCAAGAACTGCTATTATAAAACATCTTAAATAGTAAACCTTATGTACAAAAATGTTATTTATGTAGATTTTGACACTGATATCTGATGGTTTAAAATAGTAAAGGGGAAAGAATTTCACATTCCTGTAAATCACGTGTTTATATTTTGCATTTAGCCATAAATAGCTCAGATGATTGCCAGTACTGAAAAGCCAGGTTGGTAACTGGTGCACTGAGGGCAGTCAGAAACAGTCACTGCAAGCCTTTTCAATGACTTCACCGTTACCCCATTGCCCTTTCCCCCATCTAGCCCTGTCAGAATGAAGCACCATGCTCATTTATTTCTTGGCTTCCTCGCACTTGCTTCCAGTGTGGCTTGCCATTTACACCAGTGGGTTTTGTTATTACTATATTTGTCTAGTAGGAAATGAACTAGATCAAAAGAAGTCTGATCAATATGAAGGCAGAAATGACTTCCAGTATGCAGTGGTATGAACTGGGTTTGAATTACTGTGCTGAAAGATGCAAAGCTCAGTGCTGCTTTGCACTGAGTCAGCTTGTGGTGTTAATAGTCACTGTGGACACAAATCTCCACTTCTGAAGCTGCAAGGCCTTGCCACTTGGTTGTTTGCAAGAGGAGAGCAAATCTGAAGAGTTGGCACTCTTCTTAACTGAATTCTGGGACACAGCTTGCCAGGCTCTGAGTGCAGTTACCAAATAAAAAGCAGATGTGATTATCTTTATCCATACTCATTTCAGCAACATGTATTATATTCCCTGGAATCTAACCTCTGAAAGCAGCTATGACACATGCTAATTTATCCCTTGTCAAGGAAATGAGATGTATGTCTTACAGTTTGGTCTTGCTTTTGTTTGTTTTTAATCATGAGTATTCCTGGAAAATCAGTGTGGCTATTAAGCGTGTGGTCCATTCGGATATGAAAGCTGACAGATTTGTGTTCTGCTTGAGAAAACTTCCCAGATCACAGATTTGGGAGAGTCCATTCCCTATGCCTATATCGTCATAAAGAAGTAGGGGGACCAAATGAAATGATAAGGCAGTAGGTTAAGAAAACCCCCAAGGAAGCTCTTCACTCAGAGCATTCAGAGCATTATTCAGAGCATAATGAAATTATAGGACTCATTGTCAGAGGATACTGTGGAGGACAAAAGAATAAATAATTTCAGAAAGCAGTAAGCAAAATCCATGGAAATGAATTCCATCAAGGTCTATTAAACACCAGATGTGGATACAATGTCCAGCTCAGGAAATCTCTGGGCTGCACAGTGCCGGAAGGAGGAGGACACTGGGAGAAGTGTCCCTGTGTTTGCCTGCCTCATGTTCCTCCCTTAGCCACCATGGCTCCTGCCAGAGATAGCACATCTGGCTCCTTGAACCCTAATTCTAACCCCATACACACCCTTTCATGTGAAAAGTCTGATTAAAAACGCTGGGATAGAATGAGCACTGTGAATAAAGCTTTGGGCAAAGATGTGCAGAGCGGCCTCAAGAAGGGTGAGTGTCCCATTAAGCGAGACATGTTCAAGGCAGTGAGGCATGTCTATGCCATCATGTGTCCCTGCTCATGCTTCAATCCTTGTGCTCCAAGCAAATTTTAGTCCAGGAGCAGCTCAAACAAGACAGCGCGTGACCATGTTTTGCTAACTTGGCTTCTCAGCTAGATCTGGCTCATAGCCAGGCAGATGGGACAGGGCTGAAGCCAGTATGTGCCTGACTCTACCTCAGAGTGCCTGTGTGCTGCTGGGGAAAAGACTTTCCTTTTGTCCAGGAGATACAGAATGGACCTCCTCCTGCACCATGAAGATGAGCAGGTCCATGGGGCCGCTTCTCACTCCATGAGCACTCTATGAGCAGCGCTGCCAGGGCTCCCATTGCCCTGTTGCACGCTCAGTTTCACTGGTAGAGTCAGAAGGTCCTGAGTGAACCAACTCTCATGCCAAAATTTCATCCGAAGAGAGCGTCTGCCTAAAATAATTGTAGAACTTACAACAAAAGCTTTTCTATTTCCTTTGTCCTAGGGTAGGTCACCAACAAGCAACACATTTGCTTGGACTTTGCCTTACAGAGGCCATCTTCAGTCACGGAGAGCAGGTACAATATTCTACTTGCAAACATTTGGGTAATATCATACTAAAAACTAGCTTCTGCTTACACTAGAGGCATCAATGTCTTGCTTATAGAGAGAAAAACAAATGTGAGCTTTTCAGAACAAAGCTTGTTTTTCCATTCTCTCCAGAGCTATCAGAAAGATTGCTCCTTCCTGAAGAACACTGCCCTTTTCTTAATCACTCAGAAAGCACTCTCTGAAAAAAAACTTCAGGGAAAGAAAGTTTCATGTTAGAACTGAGCAAAGGTAGAAAGTATTTTAGCTCGATATTTTCTGGGGGTTTTGCGATAAACTAGAATTTCCCCAAAATAATGGCTGGTAATGAAAGTGTCTTTACCAGTAATGAGTAATATTCTCAGTGCAGTTTTTTTGACTTGAGTGGAGTAACACTGATTTACACTGACTGAAAATCTGATTCCACAACTATAGCAGTGTGACTGTGTGCCATTTTCTAGTCAAATAATTACTGTGAAATACCTGATTCACTTTGCACCCAACAGCTGTACTTCTAGCCTATGTTCCCACTCACACTCTGAAAGCAAGCACAACAAGAAGGGCTGAAACAGCTGCAACTTCTCAACAGAAAAGAAAGAAAAGGGAGAGAGAAAAACTTGTTGTCAGGCTCTAGGTTATCAAGGAAGTAAAACCATTTTTCTTATCCGACTCATGCATGTCAGCTGTCTTAGAAAAATGATTACTGCTCCGTTCTGTAACAGAAACTCTGCAGTATTTAGTATACTGCAAACTTCAATCTTTTCATGGCCAGGTTTAACACTTCTAGTTCAGCCCAAAACATGCTCAGTATGTCAATGGGCTGCAATTAGTCTCCAGGAGATCTCTGGAATTTACCTCCTGGCCCCAATTATCCTCTTTAAAGGAGCTCATGAATCTTCTGTATTTGAACCATCTAGATCAATATGATTTTAGTTTTAGATTTTGACTGAAAAATACATGCATTTAGTGAGGCAGGTTGTGTTTTCTTTCCAGCGTTAGTGCTTTCCAGACCTGGAAAAATGAATAATTCCATTTATTCTAACTAAAAGAACTAGCAGCAAATAAGATGTGATTTATTCACTGGGCAGATAAAAGATACCTGCTTTTGCATTCCAAATATTGTCTTCTCAAATGCTTTTATTAAAGAAGCAAAATACAGGCTATATTCAAATATGATTTGGGTCCTTATCACTGTTGTGGGTGGACCCACATGGGTAATGCCATGAGCTTCAATGGAATCACTTGTACAGATACGGACTATTGATTGTGATTCACTTCTAGATATATCAAAAGCCAGAATCATCTATCCATTATTTAAAGAATGAAAAATTCTAGTCTTAAAAACTACATATTAAATTTTCTGTTGATTTTGCAGTAATGCTGTGCGATAACTGTGTGATTTACAGAGAAAAATAGATGGAATCAGAGAGGAAGCACTGGTAGGAAGGCAGCAGTTAATGAGCAGAAGAAAAAATAGATGGAAAGAAAGCAAGAACAAGGAAATAAAGAACCAAGTAGTTGGTTGCTAAACAAGTATAAGCAAATATACAGGCAGGATAAGAAAGAGAAGCATTTTCAAATACACATGTCTGGGAGTCTAAATACAAGAGGAAATAAGCATTGAGTTACATTTCAAGAGCCAAACTGGCTTTCTAACTTCAGGAATCTCTATGTGAATATTTTGTTATTTTGCTTTTAAATAACTGCTATGAAAATATGGTCTTGTTAAGATATTAACACAATATAACAGGATTTAAAAGAGAGCCCTTGAGGAATAGAATTTTGCTACTAATTACCTCCGAAAGCAATTCTATCACTGAAGGGAAATAATCAACTGTGGATAGTTACAAGTAGATTGCACATAAAAACTCAACCTTTTCCATGTGTAAATAACAATAAGCTAAAAATATGAGTGTAAAAAAAATTGTGCATTACTTGGGCATTAAAAAGGATAAAAATTGAGACTCCTTTTCATTATGCTGTAGTAAATTTGTGAATAAAACAAACATTATTACATTTCTTTGTTAAAAAATATGTGGAAGGGGTTGTGGATATTGTTTTGATGAATTACATCATCGTTAGATTATCCTGCTTTTTAAAAAACCATTATAACTCAGTAATGCTAATTTACTAGCTCCGTCTTTAATGATCTACATCTCATTGCAGTTAATAGCTGTATTTCCATAGAAACTCTATTGCAAATCTGCTTTAGTTGGGCATTTGCTAATGAACATGTTTGAAAGCACTTCCTATATAACTATGAGTGCAAAAAATGATTTAATGTAAGTGAATATTAAATTCTGGAAAGTCAGTCATCTCTACCCTGGAGATTCAGGATCTTTTCCAAGGTGATTTTGAGGGGGAAAAAAAAAAACAAAAGAAAAAAAGAGAAAAAGGGAGACATCCTCCCTCCTAACTTTTTTACTTGGAAATAGAGTCATTAAAGGTAGTCAATGTGCTTATTTTCTTGCCGGTTGCACTCAACTCTCCAAGCAAGAGCTCATACTGATTACAATATGAGTCCAATGCTAACTTCCCTCTGTAACTCAAGCCAATCTAATTCAATGATGAGAATATTTCTGCCAATGGCAATGTGCAATTCACACAATAGCCTTTCTTTTGATCTGTAACTGAGCACAGAATGGGAAATGTATCCTGGAAATATTTTAATTGTTCCAAGAGTTGGACAAAAGTCTGAATGAAATGTCTGGTGCAGGACTTGAATGAATAATTCAAAGAAAGTTAGTAACAAAAATAATGCTGCCTTGCTCTTTCTACCAAAATTCTCTAAAAGCTTTGTCCCAGCCCAGAACAAATGCTATGAAAAAGACAGCAACTGTTATTAACTGCATTTCATAGATAAGGAATTGGCTTTAGAAGGATTAAACACATTGCTCATATTCACTGTGTGAACCAGTAGCTACCTTTAAGAACAAAGAATCAGTTGGGCCCATGCTCAGCAGTATGTTCCCATACCCTACATACAAAGACAGAGAATGCAGGTAAGAAAAGAGAAAAAGGAAAGCTTGTTTTCTAATCCTATCTGATGACGTACAAAACACAAAGATGTCTGTGAAAAGATACATGTGCCCAAGTGTTTCTCTAATGGAAGGTTACCAGAAATGGAAAACCTGGAAGGGCACAGCAACTCATGATGGCCTTCTGATCCAGTTTCAGCTAATGGTGGTTACAGGATAACACTGCTAATTTTCATAACTCTCTGCAGCCTTCAGACCAAGAAGGATCAAGGATTGGCCAACACTCAAGAGAACCCACTGACAGAAAAAAAGGACAAAATTGTCCTTGGATGCACAAGGGATCCAAGCTGAGACATGTACCAAGGCCAGTCTCTGCAGCCGCTGGAGAAGCCAAGACCTCCAAGGAGGTCACTGCTGGATGACAGTGCTTGAAATAAAATGGATGGATAGAAAGATTCCTTGTTGCTTTCAAAATATTTTGTCTTCAAATGTTGTATTTTGCCTGCTTAATTTTCAAAAGACTGTTGGCCTTATGGGTTGGATGTATTTCTTTAGTCTCCTGTAAAGAAAGCATCTAGTATAATCTACCTAAGTTAAGTGTAATCAGTGTAGGGAGAAAAACTCTTCCAGAGTATGATTTATCCACCTACAGAAATCTTGTCTGAGGACAGAGTGAGTTTCTTGGTTCCCAAGTCATTATTCTCAAGTCATTTATCATTACCAAATGACCATAGCAAGCTCATATTTGAAGCTGTTTGAGGAAGCAGTCACCCTTCTGCCCCAGATGATGTTTGGCACCTGTTTGATAGGAACTCAGGCTGCACCTTTCAGTTTTGTTTCCTTTGCAAGCAACCTTGGTTGTATTCACCAAAACTGCTCTACGAGCAGAACCAGCCTGGAGTGAGTGGTGATCACAGGAGAATTTGTTCCAAAACACAAGGCTCATGCAAACATCTAGAATACCAAATGCACAGTGGTCTTCAGCAATTCCAATTTTATAATGACCTGTTAATCTGAGGTTATATTGCCCCTCACTTTTCAACCTTCTGCTGAAATACAGCGTGTTTCTGATTGTAAGTAACATTTACCTGCATGAAGCGGCCCTCTGATGTTCCCAGGTTAGCAACCGTAAGGTTCCCTTTGGTGAAGACAGATATTGAAGTTAACAGGACATTGTTGAACTGACCCATGAACAAGTCGACCCTCTGCAAAGGAGTTGTGACTTCTAAGCGATATTCATCATCTTGTGCTCTGCAGTATGAAGCATTTCTTGAAAAAACCTGTTTGAAAATAAAGTACAGATGAGTGCTTTCTTTATGAGTAGGAATAGATCTTTGTCAGAGTTAAGTCATTTAGTACAAATGCATTTGACCAAAAGTATTTTTAAATGTTTCAAACTTAATTGTTTCATCAGTTATGATATTCCAAAAGGAAAGCAATGACTTCTTAATGTTATAGGAATGTTTTCTTTTTCCTTTTTTATTCTGTCATTAGGAATGAGACTATAACAACTTACTTAACCAAAGGATATACCTATAAGGGATTTTTAGTAACTTCAATACTGCTTTGCTTCCAAGGGTCTCAGGATTCTTTAACCTCAAAACTTGCATAGCAATATATTTGTTCCCATGCTTAGAAAAGCAATTCCCTAAACTTGTTTTTTTCCCCCTCACCTTCTTTGCATAAAAAATCATTCTCCAATCCTCTTTTCTTTCTATTGTTTTTCACCACTTTTTTTTTTCAGTGACATTATAGAAAAGAGGAAAAAAAGACGGATAAAGAGAAAAGGGAGATAAAATGAGAAAAAATATGTTTCTGATTGATTGTGTATTTTAATGATACTATTGGGAAGCTACCTCTTTACAATTTTGCAGGCTGTTATATGGATCAGCTATTGCTTACGCACTATTTTGACCAATCTCTATGTATCTTGAGTGCGCATATTTGCTGCATTTGCAGGTTTTCCTCTTTCATTTTGAGAATAGAAAATAAATATTTTTAATTGTCAACGGAAAAATTCTTAAACAATGCGCTTTAAGTTATCTCTAGAGAAGATTATGACGTGCTGTCCTGATGATTCAATAGTAATCTATTAATCAATAATTCCATTACCATTGATACTACATCATCTATTTTGGTGAGATTGCACAGATAATAACAAGGAGCCCCCTAAAAGATCTCTAACCAGTTTAAATTTGAAAGTCATCTAGTATGTCCCCCTGTAACATACTTTATAAATAAAAATATAAGCGAGGGTATAAGGGATCTTATGGTGGTTTCCTCTGGTAAAATCAATACAGATCTTGATTTTTTTTTCTACCTTTTTATTGTTTTTACAAATACAATTTAAAAGTTATTTTAAAAGCTTGAATCAAGCCTTTTGAAGTTATAGTCTTTCCACTAAACTCATTAGATCTGGAACACGCTCTTAAAGAATAAGCAGGACTAAATTTTTATTTTTTTATTTTCTGGATTTGGTTTTCCTTCTACTTATAACCAAAGTAGTATGAGAAAGAAAGCAATAAAGCAAATGAGGTAAATAAAAAATTTCTTGCTGTTTTAATTCTGGTGAACTTTGGAAAAAAACCAAAGACATTGAAAATGCTATTACCAAAATATTCAACCTAATATCTCAATATCTTGATTTATAATGCCTCTGAACTGAGCACAGCAACAGCACTGCCAAGTGCTCCCTAGAAGTCAGTAGTGGTGCCAGTTTTTCTCCTGATGTCCTGTCCAAGGGTTTTGACTGTGTCAGTTAGGTAAAATGCAGAATAAGATCTAACAGCTGAGATCTCCTTACATTATCTACTGATATAAAAAAACAGAGAGCTACCATATTAGATCTGGTATAGCAGGGACTTAATGGTGTGATTACCCATATGCTAAAGTGTTGCTGTATTAGTTTTGATATTAACTGTTACTATATGGTATGTCTTGCTTGGCAGGAACTGACATAGTGCTATACACGAGGCCCACTAATAATCATTGAATATACCTGAAATATTCTTAGCCCAGTATTTGACTAACACATAAACAGGGGACAAATTTAGCTTTTCTTCATTTTGGCCACCAAACAAGCTCAAAGCATTATTCTTTCACACTCATATCCTATCCAGTCTAAAAGTATTTGTGAAACATCTGCACAAAGATTACTCATACAGTGAGCATGCACAGTTCAAGTGCCGAAAGATATACAGTTTTTATGCTTTTTGAAATGAGACAGAGCTCTCATTTCACCCTCCCCCAACTTGGGACCTCTGCTCTTCACCATTAAGTCCTTTTCTCCAATAAGCAAACATGTTTCTCTGCTTAACTTAAAAAAAAAAAAAATACTTTCTCCTATATGGTCATGGTTACAATGCTTACAATGGTTTGAACATCCTTGCAGTCATCATGAATCTCCATTCAATCTCTTTTTAGCAAGTGGCTAGATTTTCTTCTTTGCCCTGACACCTTTCCCAGCTTCCTCAAAGTGAGAGCAGCCTTCCTAGGAGATGCTGTAATTTTGGGTGTCTGCCCAAGGACCTGCAAACTGTTCCACATATGGCTTTCTTACAAAACCTGGTGCTTCATGGATTAACTATAATGTAAGGTTAGTTATCTCAGAAATATGAATGCTTTGATCTAGGGGAAAGAATACAGAGATTAAAAGGCTACTCAGAAAACTAAAGAAAGATTGATAACACAGAAAGCAGTTGGGAAAAGAAGCTGCTTTAAATTAACTCTTTGAAGTCTGAGTCTCTCCCCCTCTTCCCTCCACCCCAGTACATACATAAGTATCCATTTGGCTGTCAAAGTGGAAAAATAACTGATGTCAGATGATGCAGGCTGGATATTACGCCAAGTTCCAGTGACAAATCACACAAATATTGAAATGGGCAAAGAGAGGACGGGTAAGTGCTGGGGCTGGGTGCTCTGGCGCGATCGGAGGTGCCAGTTGCAGGGGTGATTCACCGAGGAGGCTCGGTGCTCGGGTGTAGGTGCGCCACAGGAATGCAGCAAGGTGTGGGCATGGGCTGCCCGTGCCCACAAGGGGCAGGAGATAACACATGCTATCGTATTTGCTCATAGGGGAAGTTGTGGTGCTTGGGAATTTAGCCTGGATCCAGTCCATGGAAGACAAATGTACCAAAAAAAAGATTTTAGGTATCTCTGAGCTGCCTATCAGGAGCTGTCATGGCTTGGCAGTTAAGTGATGATTTATGCATCGTATTTAGTTGGCATAAAAATAGGAGTTGCACAGCTGAAATCAAAAGTGCAAAGCAGGGAGCAAATCTTAATGCAAAACAAAAGCCTCAAATGAAACCGAGTTAGGTAAGTGTCAGAACTGAAAATAACTGGTATGAATAACTAGACACTGGGGAAAAATCAGAAAGTTTAACTAAGGATTATTTTGTGAGATTTTCTGATACTTGAAGTGCCTGCAATTGGAAGAAACAGTTCACTAAGCATTCCTACAGGCCTTTTTTTCCAGAGCTGGCCAAAAGCTGCTCTTTCTAATTAAGAGCCATGCTCAATTAGAAAGTGAAATTAAGTTTAACGCCTTGAATAAACTAGCAATTAATGACTTTTTATCACTGTACTACATCTTATGCTGTCCTGCAAGCAATTTGGAGACAGCATTAGATTTTAAAATTAATTTGACAAATTGAAGAAACAGACTGAATGTAGCTAGACAGAATTTAATAATATCAAGTACAGAATAATCCATTTTGGAAGGAGAACTGAAGTAAAAATTAGAATAGGTAGGAGTCTCATTTCTTACAGCCTATATGCTCTTCTTAGCTCATATGACTTGTTGGTTTTCAGGAATCACATTTCTAAGTATCATCTCTTTTTTTATGTTACAGATCCTGGCTCTAGCTCAAAGACATGACTCCCTCAAGACAAATGGGCACCCAAAAGGAGATCATAGAACAGTTCTCCTTTGAGCATTTCTATGGTATAAAATGCACCATGGGAATGAGCAATTGCCAAATGGGCTGGTTTTGGAAATCGGCACATGACAAACATCCATTTTCAAAGAATGATAGTGGCACACAGTGAATGAATAGCTGATTCTGCATATCAGATTGGTCTTCAAGCCAATTTAAAATGGAGAAGACATTTAGGCAATCTCCAGGGTTTTCTTTTTATCTCTACTGTTGCAGAGATATTGATCTGAATTGGTATTAATAATAAGCTACAGTTTTCTTGAGTGTGTCCTGTTGGGTGAAAGTAAGGAATTAGATCTCTTGAGGAAAACAAACAAACAAGCAAACAAAAACCAAAAACAACAACAACAAACAACTTTTTACATCTCAGCTGCAAAGTAAAAGACTTGAAGAAAAAACAAACAAGTAGAAAGAGTCCGTTTGGATGGAAACAGTCAGATAATCCTAACTGCACAGCAGCCACTACTAGATCTTGCTACTGCTT
Organism: Crypturellus undulatus; assembly: GCA_013389825.1. Classification (NCBI taxonomy): domain Eukaryota; kingdom Metazoa; phylum Chordata; class Aves; order Tinamiformes; family Tinamidae; genus Crypturellus; species Crypturellus undulatus. The sequence goes on from VWPW01006105.1 coordinate 513,196, forward strand.
GCAGATAGTCTGACACAGGAAAACCAACCCTTCAAAATAGTATGTGTTGCAAAATAAGGAAAAATCTGAAATTATTGAGGAAAAAAATAGCTTTAAGCTACACTTTCAACTTTAAGGACTTGCCCCAAAACTCACTGAAGTCAATGGAAAGATTCCATGAGAAATTCTGACCTCCAGAGAAACAAAATTCTTTTAAGGAACTCCACTGACGTAAAAATTTATGCAGTGTCATCCCACTTACTCCTAATAACTGTTCCTTTGATCTACTTTACTGGGCAAATGAGGTGGGGAAGGAGGTTCCTGGAGTGAGCTTCACTTAAGGTAATAAGGTAAAAAGACATCCATGTTAAATGTAATTAGGTAATACAAATTAAAATGATTACATGTTCTATTGTCAAGATGATTCAAAGAGTTATTTGCTTTTGTCATTGAACAGTGGTGCATTAGTTTTCATAATCTTGTTAGTGCATTAGCAGTAAGTAAATCCTATTGATTCAGCAGATAAAATGGACCTAAGTAATCTTTGTATTTTCCCCATTTCCCTTATATTAATTTAGCATTTAACTCAGTGTACAGATTATCAAAGGAAAGGTGTTGATTAATTATTCAGTTTGATGAAATAAAATAAGGCATGGGAGATGTTGATAAAGCAATTTTGCTGTACAGTTGTACCATACATGAAGTCCTTTTTTCCCTCAGAAGTCCTTAATTGCATGGAAGTTGTGGTGGAAAAGAGAAGCTGTGTCAAGTGTGGAGACTCTTATTCCAGGATAACATTGCACAACAGCTGCATGTCTAGCCAAAACAGTGGTGCAAGAGACACGTGAAATATAAAGGAGGCCAGAAGGTAGGAGGGAATCATGTAATTTGCCCTAATTTATACAATTTTATATACAAGCTGAATGACATCTGCCTTAAGGTGTTACTCGTTTTCCTCAAGATCATTCCTCCTTTTCATTATTTTCCCCATTGCATATATTGTTCTACTTAAATTTCTTTGATACCCACTTTTACTTGCTGAACCATTTACGCTACAAACCTTCTTTCTTAATGGCATTTTTTATTTAGCATGTGATTTGACTCAGGATTTAATTCTGTCCATGGAAAATGGGAGTAACCCAACTTTGATGTAAAAGCAGCATGAGATCAGAAACCCACATGCCACCTAGAAAGTGCAAGTAGCACAACTGTCTCTTGGATACCAATTACCTACTGTTGTTTTAGTGAGCAACAAGGAAGGTGGGACAGGAGCCTGAGTCAGATTAGACTAAGCAAAGAAACTGCTGAGGTTAGGCTGGCGTTGAGTGAGCTGAAAGGCAGTCATAACTTTTGTTAGGATTTACATCAGGGTAAAAAAGGGTAAAAAGGAGTCATGGACAGACAAAAATGGAAAGCCTGTAGGACTCTGAAAATAATGCAGTATCTGAGATGGAGACCCTCTGGAGGTATCTCTATAATTTCATACCAGAACCTGAGGGAAATCAGTTCCTAACTTTGATGTCTTAACTCTATCAAAGCTGGGAAGATCTGCATGGAATGCACTAAAAATTAGCTTCTTTTTCTCTGGAGAATGGAATTATATATAAAAAAAAGATCTGAACAGTTCTCTCAAGAGGGTCGAAGTCCCATTGCACAAAACCATGAATAGAGCAAAATCTAAACTGGGGTGAAAGGAGAGTTCCACTTCAGTTTGAACCCAGGAGAAGTGTCATAGTCATGAACCTTATCCATTTGTGAATGAAAGTTCTCACAGCTGCAACTCTGCTAGTTTACATTTTGCAGCTGTCTTGTTTTGGGACGGTAAAGTTTTTCAAATTTTGTAGACTTGCACAGGATGAGGAAAATATTCTCTGCCCTGTTCTAGTACTTGGAGTAACTTAAGGGTCTTCAGAAATTCTGAAAAATAAAATACACATGACCAGAAAATCCAACTATTAATAATAAAGAAATAAGAAATATTTTCTGCTTGAAATTATTTCCGTGCAATTCCAGGGAATATAGCACAGTGAGTCTCCCAGACTAATAACCAATACAGAACCCATCTTAAATAGAAAAATTTGATTTAAAAGTCCGGAAATGGAACATTATTAGTAGCTCTCTCTGATAAAGCAGTGCCCTTTCCAGAAAATGGTAGTTTAACGGTACCACTTTTTCACAGAGAAATACAGCTTTCATCGAGCAGATGATATAAAGCATCAACAAGCAGAACTGGGAGAAAGGGACATGCCTCTAGCAGGAGTTCAGGTGATGGAAAACTGCCTCTGTTTCTTGCAGCACTCAAGACACTGATAGGTTAGCCCCCAACCTCTATGGCTCTTGGGGCTCAGAGGAGTCTCTGAAGATATCTCCCACTCAGGGCAATGTAGTAATAGCTAAACCACCCTCCCAAACTGTCTTTTTTTTTTTTCCTTGTCTTGGGAACTTCCTTGTGACCATGCCCTGTGGCGAGTCCCAGAGCCAGAAGACAGACCTTGCTGCTATAGCTAGCTCTCTGTTGAACATGGTCCAACCTGATCCCACATCCGCCTTTCCTCCCATGAGGCTTGCCAGGAGTTCAGACTGCAGTAAGAATAGGAAGTGAGTGTTGAACAGGAGTGTGGATGCAGTCTATTGCCTTACTGCTATGGTTCAAGCCTGTTTTAGAGCCCTCTACATTCAGTTGGTGCATGTTCTCCCTTGCCCAGTTCCTGCCTGTGCATTCTTCTGAGATGCCAGAACCATAGAGAAACTTTCAGAAAATCTGTATGGACGGGAGCAGGCTTTGTGCCCAGGCTCCAGAGGAAATGACTGAACCAATCAGATGGTTTCTGGTGCCTGACTTTTAGGGAAAATATTCAGGTACATTCTACTCACAGTATAAAAAACATTTCTTCCATGCTGCAAGATTATCTACATGAGCCACATCAAACCTTTGTAATCAGAGGAGCTGTGGTGTTATTTTTAATCTTGCCAATCTTTTTTAAGGCAAATGATGTGGGAGATTATAGTTACAGGGCCTCAAAAGAATTACTTGTCTGTTTATTTTATTAAATATTCCTAGACATACTCTTAGGATGACAGATCAATAAGGACTTTTGTGGTTTCCTAATAGAAGGCAGCAATTATTTTCTTCCATTACAATATAAGCATAACCCAATTTTACCCATCTATCATCTATGTAATGGTAATAAAGAAGCATCACCATGTGTTTATTTTAGTGTCCCTTTATCTTTTGTTTTGGTAATGTTCTATTTTCCTGTCACATTCCTCCAATTTGATTTTTATCTGTTTGTGCCTTTCATTTGACAGGATTGGCGACCAGTTTGTCTTGCCTTAAGACACTGGTCGGGAATATAGTAGCAAAGGCCTGCCTGTGGTTTCTCCGTTTTCCTGTAAATGGAAAGGAGTACTTACGAACTTTCTTATAGAAGCAACCAAACCACAGGAACTTTAGAGAAACTCTAGAGCTTTAGAGGAACTCTAAAACAATAGAGTTGCTCTAGAGATACCCCTCCATGGAAGTCCTTTGATACCCAGCTACCAGGGGACTGTAGCTGGGTATCAAAGGAGAAATTGCCTTACAGTTTACTGCATAAGGGCCATAGATTTAGGAAGAGAGCAAACAATTCCCATAAGACCACAGTCTAACTGAAGATGGTTGCCCTGCATAGTTGGGACCGCCAAAGCTAAACTCAACCTACCCTGCTGGCTTGGAAAATCCTATTTAGACCACTTCTGCAAATGAGCTTTGCTGCATTTGCCTCTTTAAGTATTTCTCCATTCTAACACGATGCCTGAAAGTGACTAATTGCCACCAAATAAAATTTGCTAAAAGCCTATATCCAGTTCCCACTTTGTTGCGGGTGAGGAGATTCCTGAACAGTGATTCGAAACCCTCCACAGCAGCTACCTCTTTGTCCTGACTTGGGCAATAAAACACTATTACTCCACATTTTTTCTTTTAATTTAAAGCCAGATCTGTTTTCTCCTTATTGCCATTGAAGTGACAGCCAGCGCTTCACTGAAGGAAATTCTCAGGAAGTGCTAACTGGGCACAGCTCCACTGAAGTACATCTGAAATCAATCAGATGTACCATTTGATTGACTTTTCCTAACCCTGGCTTTAATGAGTCCAGGCTTTGGCTTCTTCAGTGTTTCACTTAAGCACAACTGGAAATATTTTATTTTGACTTTATAAGGCCTTTCCACAAGCACTGGAATGAGTGAAACACAGTATTGTTGGGATTTATATGTTGTGTTTGATTGACTTAGCTGTCCAAGTTAAGTTTTGACAAAGACTTTTCCCATGGTTAACTGCACACTCTGCTTTAGCCTGTGTGGATTCTCTGAAGATTATAAAGAGCATTCTTCATCAGTTTGCACAGCCTGAGCACATTTTGGAGCTGTCTCTAGATTCACATCTGGATTCACATCTATAAGATATCTCATTGCTGAGGTTATTAGAAAGGCTAACAGAAAGGGAGGTAGTCAACAGCACGACCACATAAACCCAATTCCTCTAAAAAACAAGGCTGAAAACTAATACATTTTGTTAACGGCATCGAGATGAGATGAAGTATTTTTATTTAAATGCTCAAAATCTGCAATGGAGTGTTTGATGTTTTGTGGGGTTTATACTGATTTATTTTGGTCTGCTTCTAACTTCAGCAACCTTAGACTAAACAGAGCACTGAGGGACACTCACTCAAAAAAAGATAGGCTACCCTGAAGTTGAAGAAAGTTATGCAACAATTTGGTCCATGTGACTCTTTTTGATAACATGGAACGGCCTTCATCAATCTGACTCTAACTGTAAATTTTCAGATGGCATAGCACTCCCTTGAAAATACTGCTTAAAGCTCATTTTAAAAAAAGGAAGAAAGGAAGTTACTGACATGTCATATTCACTGCTGGACTGTTTTCACTATACTATGACTTAATCCTGCAATGGTCAGTACCTTTCACTTACATCAGTGATCTGTGGTTTCATTCCTTCATAACAACAAAGAGAACGATCATCTTGGCTACCTTAAAAAAATCAACTTCTGAATTTTGCCAAAATAAACTGTGACAAACTCTAGCCATTCATAGAAAGTTTTCTTTCAAGTTGAAGGTGAATTACAAAGAGGAAAAATTGTGTCATGACCTTAGGTACATTTTAATATGCACAAAAAAGGGTGCAAGAAGACTTCAGGGAGCTGGGATTTTATTTTTGATCTCCAGAAATACCAAGGAAGATTGGATTTGACATCCCTGACACAAACATAAGGAGAGCAGTTTGTCCTCCGAACTTGCAGGTCTATTTTGCACATCTGAAAAAAAAACAGACGTATAAAGAAGGCCTGAGAAATTCTTGCCAATCTATTTGGCTAGCCGAACGCAGAAAAGGCTTTCAAGACACTTCATAGGAGTCTTCACGATTCCTCTGGAATAAAGCAAATGGCACAGCAAAGCTTGACAGCCTGGATATTTTGGTGTGAAGCAAACGATCATGACAAAATTTCTGACTACCTTTATGGCATTTAGAGGAAGCACGCATACAAAAAAACAGAGAAATATGTTTTCCCTTTATGGATTTAATGTAGCAGAAATCAGAGTTCTGATGACATTTCTTGAAAATGGGCAGCTATAATAAACCGTCTGCAGTGTAAGACATTCAGTTCTGATATGCAAAGCAGCAGCAGACTCTGGGAAAGCTTTTGCAAGAGGAAAGTACTTCTCAGCATGTGAAAAGTGGCAAATTATTCTGTCAATATTTTAATAGTACACTTTGCTATGAGAATATCTACTTATGAAATAGGTATATAAGCAGGAACAGCATGAGATAAGCTAAGGCCACAAGCTTTAAACATATTCACTCACAAATTAAAAACAAAAAAAGGGAAAAAGAATGCTTTCAGAGAAAAACAACGTTCACTGTGAAAAACAAAATGAAAAATGATAAAAAAAAAAATCTTAAGGTCTGAAATGAAAAATTCAGAGCACAATAATACAGTGAGAAAATATATGAAGAAGTTACTTTATGAGTGTTTTCTGATTTTCTTTAGCTCCTGAAAGCTGCCCTTTCCACGCTCAAAGAAATCAGGACGCATCAGGTCCCCTCCACCTGAAAAGTTAGGGGAGCTGCTGCTCTCAACACCAGCTCTGGCCCTGGCCTGCGGTCAGTGCAGCATGCCATCTCCCAGTTTTCCCTCACTTGAAAAGAAAGAAAAGGCTCCACAGGGAACACACTTAGGCCTTGAGGCAAAAGCAGGTGCATTTCAAAGTTATACTATCTTATGTTCCAAGACATTCTTTCCCAGATTCTGTATTCCTTTTACAGGAGCTGACATGAGCACAGGCACTGAGCAGGAAGCAAGAAATAATCTTTGTGCTTCCTCCACTCAACAGAATTCCAAATGGTTGGAAAACAGCTATCACCTGAACGCTTAGTGTACAGAGAAGCAACTCTTCCCATTTGAAACTTCCATTACTCTAATTCACAGGACACTTTTAATAGATGCTCTTTCATTAAGAGAACTGGTTTCAGTGGGGCCGTTTATGTGTTAAGCATGAGTAACTGTATTACAATCTAGCTCTTCACGGCATGCTCCAAAGTAGCTCTTTCTTTTTTCTAAAGAGGACAGTGATTCAGTATTAACAGTTTAAAATATGAGCGATATTTTCAGGGACTCCTCTGTGCACAAAGATACAAATGTTAACGAACTTTCTTTTTAATGTTATTGAAAGAAATAACTCGCTAAAATGCTCCATTTGTCTGCATTGCAGCCTCTCAAGAGAAAAGAAAAACAATTATTTGTCAAAAAATATGGATTTTTTTTCCAGTTCTGTTAGTACTAGTACTTTCTTATTACCATAAGGACATTAGTGATTTTCACAGTCAATTTACAGGAACTAGTTCTCACAAAGATGAATCATCAGCAATGCTAAATAATCTGAAATGATTAGGGACTTACTTACATTTCATAACTGTAACTGAGGGGACAGCTACCTGACAGCGGAGTAGGCAAAGAAAAAAATGCAGAGGCCACCCCCAGATACTACAGAAATAATTGTCACTTACCCTATTCACGCAGTATTTGCTATCTTTCCCATAAAAATGCTGAAGACATTTCATGTTTTGCTTGTCGACAATCTTGTTGAAGAACTCATTGATGGTTCGCACAGAGACAGCACAGACAGCAGACCTGTTTGTTGGCTCAGAAGAATCTGGTTTACTTTGTGCAAAAATGCCATAGAGAATATCATCGTTCAACCCAAGGCCCATTTCATGGGCAAGGGCTGCGCCTGGCTTGCTTACATAGGCAGCTTGCAAGATGTTGAACACCTCCTTCCGAATGGACCTCTTCCTCCGCTTTTCAGTAAAAATACACTCAAGGGGCATTTCCATGTAAGAGCGCATCCCTGAACCTACGGTGCAGAACCGGATAATTCTGGTGTGAAAAGTCTGGGAGTCGAGAGATTCTCTCTGGACAGTCAGAAAATAGACAAACTGATTATTTTCAAAGGCATGGACATACCTAATTGGATAAGAATCACGAAACTGAGGGAGAACATCAATGTACGACTGATCCATGAGAAATTCAAAACCATCCTGTGTTTCTTTTAACCTTCTAACTGATATTGAATGCAGTACATATGGTGGTTGAAATGCAGATGTCACAGTATTTCCAACAAAGAAGTTGACAAACCTGTCCTTTTCCGTCACTAAAACTTTAGTTCCTAAAGTGCTTACAACACAGTCAGGACAATTATTTGCTTCTCCATCCATCTGTGTTGAGTACATGCAGTGCACCTCGCTTTCTATATCAGCAGGGTTGTCAGGATGAATGATGTGACGGTGGCAAATGCCTCCAAACACGCTACCACAGCTGATGAGCTGATCATCATAGTAGGTTTCTACAAGCAGCGCCATGTTGACATTATCCTTCCATACACTGTTAGATAAATTGGCTTTATCTTTGCAATCTTCACATGGTGTGCAGCCAGGGTTCTCCAAAACAGGCCCAGTCTTGTACACAGAAATGTTCTGAAGTGCTTCATTTAATACGTAAATTTTATTGACTGCTCCAATATAAACATGATGGTTATATAAAACTACATTCTGAATTGGTGTTTCTGTGATGAAGCTAGGAAGATCATATTTTACACTCAGATTCATCTCTGACTTTTTAGCTGCTTCTTTGCATTGTCCATGGCTCCTCTGCAACAACGCAAATAAGAATATGATAATCCCAGAAGGATATACAGCAAAAGGCTTCATTGTCATAGATTGAACCTGTCAAAATATAGATAAAGATTTATTATATTTCAGATAGAAAAGCATCAGTTTATCAGACAACAAATGTCTGTTTCTAGGCTGCATGCGTTAGTTAAACTTTTTCAGTTTAAGAAGTGCTGTCATCTTGTTTGGTGTCCTTAATAGTCTCGAGCTAAAAATTCCTACTATTACTGTTCTTTGTGGGTTCTGATTTCCCTGCTTGGAGAACAAGTCACAGAAGGATTTTATTATGATGAATTTTGCAAGGCCCCTTGGTTTATTGTACAGCAGTAGTAGAGAGACTGTTTCAGATCACTTGCCATTGGCACTCAGGCTGATCTGGGTTTACAACAAGATCATGCATAGGTAGCTGAAAGCAATTCTGCTCAGGACACTCTCACAACACAACCAAAGCAGTTATAGCACTTTAGAATCCAGATATAAGATATTTGACAGGCACTTTGGGGGGCTAGGATGGTTCTTAGCATAGCTGTTCAGAAATGAGAAATAGAAAAGACATGAAAAAAGTGAATATTCCAACTGAAAATTGCCATCTCTTTTATTCTGCTGACTTTTCTTCATTAACCAAGGGAGATCTTTTTCCTCCACAAGAACAATGGAATAAGCCTCTTTTTCTCTTCCTCTAGCTCCTGGAATCACTGTTCCTCATAAGTGCCCGTTTTGGAAAAAGAATGTTTTTTTTTTTTGGCCAGCTCCAGTTCTTGGAATAGTAATTTTCTCCAGCGTTGACAAGTTTTGTAATATATTGCTAGAATATTTTATGCATCATGTGGTGCCTGGCATGTGCCTGGCAAGTTTAATTTTAGACCTTGTACCACAGCAATAAGTCACTCTGGTGAACCTTTAGAAGATACAGACGTATCACTGTATTATAAACAAAGGGATATCAAGTGACCTCAAGCCATCAACTGATGAAATCAAAAAACCTAGCACTTTCCTTTTTTTTTTCCTTTCCACACAATTGTTTGATGTGGCTTTAAAAACCAAGGGGGAATGACTAGTGTGATATTTAACCCCCCTTGGAAGATGAATTAAATGAACTGTGGTTGTATTTTGATGCAGTGTCCACACAGTGCCCTATCACAGGACACATTTTCTGTTAATGCCATGACACAGTTGTTGTTAGGTTAAATTTAGCTTCTTCACAGAGAAAATAATTATACAGTCAAACAGCAATATGATCACATTGGGAAACAACTTAATAGTTTGGCTATATTTAAGATTTTTTTGCTAATACAGAAATGCTTATGATCACATATAGATTTAAAATAAACAACCTTGAAAAATGCAAATGAATAACAGTAATCAGGAACTCTATTTTAACATTTTATATAATCAAGATTTTAGGCAACATGAAAGGATGACTGCAAACCAGTGAACTGATTCAGCTGCATGTAAATTCAATATTTTCAGTGAATTATTTTAAAACAATACATCCATAAATTTCCTATATTCCTAGCGACTTCTTATTTCAGTGCCTACTGAATTCTTTCTGTGGTTCACCTCTGTAATCTGCACAAAAGAATAGATTTTGGAAACAAAGTGTTGGTCTTCCAGTCACCTGATAAGAATCACGAACAAGACCGAGGGATAAAAATCAGAACACAGGCTGTTTGCAGGTATTAGCTAGTAAGAACCTGGGTTTAAGTCCAAAAAGCAAACACACACACACACACACACACACCCCCCAAACAGAGCTATTGTTACAATCATAAAATAGCTGCAGTATAGAATAAATGTTTCTGTATCTTGTAGGAATGGAGACAGTTTTGTTATCCCAAGAAACTTGCTTTTACAAAGGTTTTTCCGCTCTATACTGAGATGAACCCAACACTTAGTTGGAGTGAAGCACCCAAAAGGCACCTCCACTCAAGAATGAAGGTTTTCAAGTCCCTGCTCAAACAGGTTCAAGTGAGCTGGGTGAGTGTCTTACCACTGAGGAGTGCAAAGCGAGTCAGCCTCTCTGTCTCCCTGCAGCCAGCACTTCCACCCTGAGAAGCTGTGTTAAAACTGATACGTTCCTGCAAGAATCAGCTCTGACAAGTCAACATGTTCTAACAAATACTAGTTTAAGCACAGAATTCCCAAAGAAGTGCTTTATTTCTGACATAACACAGAGGCAGGTACATTCTTTGCTGCAATGAGTTTAAATCCGAATGAAGGAGGTGCTTTACAATTGAGATAAAATAACAAATCGGACAATAGTTAGATGAAGATGAGGATGATTGACCACTATTGGGAAAAAAGATGCAAGGTTACTTGACAGTCAGGTTCCCTAGCTGTCCAAGGCTAAACATAGGTGGGAACTTCAGAGGAATTCAGAGCCATAAATAGAGACGGACTTATTCTCTTCAACAATTGATAGCTTGGGATGTGAGGCCAGTATCCTCAGGTAGACTACTCTGCTTGCATTCATTTGGTGAGACAGGACTCACCTGAATCTGGGCTCTTGAGACAGAAAAAAATTCCTCCTTACTGTTTTAACAAATGAAATCCAAAGTGAAGAGCTTCGGGTCAACAAAAAGAGCAAGGGAGGACTCAGTATAATGCAACAGATGCCAGGAATAATATACACATTTCACTTTTCAGAGAAAGTTTTAAAAAGGGGTCATAAATGAAAACCAAGTCAACTTTGCTGTCATATCTGTGGTATAACATTGTACCTCCCATTATATGCATTTGATGTGTGTCAAGCAGCTGTCTGAACAGAAACCTGACTCCTACCTATGTGAACCTCAGCTCAGTGTTTATGGATGGCTGCTAGGGGAGGTCGTTCCCCACAGTGCATGTCTCCACCATGCTGGCACCCCTTCCTCACTGTGTCTGGAATCAGAAGATGTGCTCTGCTGGATACATATATAGCGTAGTTATAACTTCGGGAGGACATAGGAGTTACCTGAAAAGTACAGTGTGCACCTCCTTTTTTGAGGTGTTCGTTTTTTCACTGTCCTCAAATCATATAAGCATCACTACTGCCCAGTGAGATGCCAGTGGCATTCAGTGCTTCTTTTTATCTGCATTTGACCCAGAGTCCTTCTTCCACTGCTGCACCCTCCAGCACAAAGTTGCTTTTTTGTAACCTCCAAATCAGGTCATTGCAAAGCACTTCACTTGAATGTATCTTGAAGAAGCATTTGAAAACTTCAGAGAATAAAAAATTCAATCTCACGTCTCTACAGAGGTCCCATAGCTACAGTTCTACTAAGCACACACTCAAACATAATTTCAGTTGAACTTAAGCTCTTAAGAGTTTTGCTGAATTAGAATCAAAATACTTGAGCTATAACTACATTTTTTCTTTTGAATATAGGTCAAAGAATTAGTTGGTAGCTTTCAGATTCTAAAGAAAAACAAGTAATCTCTTTGTTTCTTTACTTGATTTGAATGATGGATGTTGTTCCTGGTTTTGTCAACTTCCTGACTTGGGTTCCTTTATCTTTTTCATGTATCTAAAGAAGACCTGTGAGCTTTGGTCTGATAATAGCTATAGCTATTATCAAGCTATAGCTGTAAATGCGTTATGTCTTTTGTATGAGATATTTTCAAGGCCTGTATCACAATGCACTCATTTTTCCATTACTCAGCAGACCCTACCTTGTATTACAAGAAAATGGATATTGGTCAACCATTGCAAGTGTCAATCCAGGATGCCTAGCAGCCTCAAGCATTATGGCTGATACCTGCCCACCAGGTTTGGTCTTGAGTGTTTGTGTATCAGTGGCTAACAACCCTTAATGACTTCCTAACGGCAACTTTCAATTTTAATCAAGTTTCACTCTCCTAACTGTGGCCTGGACAACAATTTGTAGATCATGTGCCTCCCTGTTGTTGCTTGTCACTGCACTGACAAGTCAGGCCTGGACCTACCATGAAATAATGTTCAAGATACTCTTGCAAGGAAGCCAAAAAAATACAGTTACAGTTGTTTTCTTAGCCCTCGTTTGACAACATGGGTCCTTCCTTAAGGCCTGACCACAAAGCCTGCCATGGAACAGCACAGTTCAAGAGAGCACACAGACACAAATATGTTCTAGCAGGTTGTCTGGCAAATCTCCTTTTTCCTTGTTTTATTATCTAAAAGGAAATGCTAGAGTCCTGTGTATTACTATATACAGTATACAGCAGCATGTTTATACAAGAATATTGTTGGGCTTCAGATGATTGGTCATTTCAGGTTAGATACAATCAAGCGATGTTACTTCATAGTTCACAAACCCTATCAGCAAGTGTACAACAAATGGTAGTTTTTCCCATTTCTTTAGGAAATATTTGATAGTGGAGTTCTGTACTTTTTTTTCTAATACGCTGGTATGTCTTCTCATTACCACGGCCTCTGACAGACTTGTAGGGCAGATTTGAATAGGATAGCCATAGCAATTACTGCTCTGGAGACTTCAGTTTGCCTTACTATCCTGGACTGAAAACTATGCCTAATTCTCTGTAGACCAGACACCCTGTCATGGAGACAGCAGGGTCATTTAATAGAATAGGGCAAATGGAGGGAGAAGATGATAACAGCTTCAGCCATTCAATTTGAGTCTGTTCTCACAAGCCTGTCACAGCCTTGGCATCAGCTTCATCAGACTGAGCTCACAGTGGACTTGTTTTCATCAGGCTTTTCAATTACCTGATTGTATCTGTAGACAAGATCAGTTATATTTAAAACACTTACCAAAGTTAACCTATTTTCCAGAGCTAGGTCCACAAAATTAAAAATATTCTTAATTTGGGATTGCTAAACCAAATTATCTGTTTGTGTTAAAACACAAAAAGAACAAGGAAATTTAAATTTGTGAGGTCTGTAATTCACGATCAAACATACAAGGGATCACTGGGTTGAATCCAGATGGCTAAAGTGAGTTAAAATGCATTGTCCCTTGTCTTCTGAACTATTATTAACATTATTATTATTATTAATCTATTATTATTATTAACTGAACTATTATTAACTTATATTTCCCAATTTAGGTCACTCATCCTGAGTAGGATAGGAACATAATTTTTCCTCAGTATAATACACACACTACCAAGATGCATCATCTCATTGAGTTTGGTAGTAAATATGTTTGCAAGGGAACTAGGAGGTTTCTATGGTATGCTAAAAGATAGTTACAGTGTTTGCATGCATGCTTATCGGGCAGGGAAATATATTACAGTGAAGAACTGGTGAGTAGGGCATAGCCTGGGCAATCCCCATACCAATCACCTTACTTCCACAAAACAATCCATGTTCTAGGACCAACCCTTAATTCCACAGTCCACTTAACACATACTTGTCTAAGTAGTAATACCTGGCATAAGCTAAACTCCTAGGTTCCACCTCTTACGAGACTCGAATCAACGCCTGTAATAACGGACTCCATATGCGCTAGTTTCAGGAACCCACATTTAATATACAATGGCACACGGACCGCTGGTTCCTATTTCAGGGTCTAAAATAGCTTATACCCTATACCTTCCTTTTCAAGAGACATCTGATATGAGAGAGGCACCGTTTTATTTCGTTACTCCGGCATCCATATACGTTTTGTCTCATTTAGCTCTCTTTTTTTAATCTTAACTACTTCAACGTACCCCCATAGTATGCTCTGTCAGTAGGCTCACAATTTAGGTCTGAGCATCAATGGTCTTCGTAATGCGTCTCTGTCCCGAGGCCGATTAATGAGACGGTTTGCGTATTTGTAGTCTCATTCGAACACTGATGCACTTGCCATCCGCATTTAGTTCGTATTAATCCACCCCCAACTAAATGGGTCATAATAGTGAATGCTTGCTAGACATATTTTTCACTTTTTGGAAGATTTTGGAGAATCTACTGATAAATAAATTTTCTGTGTCCCTAGTGCAGTAGCCTGTGTCAGCAGAAATTGCTTTCATTAGCATGCTCAGCTGATCTATATGCTCGTTCTTAAAATGTTCAAACATGAAAAAAGAATCTAAAATCTCAGTGTTTAAAGTATACTCTTTAATATGCACACCCATCCTTGGGTCCAATATACTACTGTGATTCACAACAGCTTACAATAGAAGCATTTTTATTGTCTGCCAGGGTTATTTTTAACAGACATTAAAACAGAAGAACATTAGTGTATCCTTTGCAATGGAGAAAATGTTATTCTTATACTCATTTAGCATTAATTTCCTGTAGGTGTCCTGCAGTGAAACACAGTGCAGTGTTTTCTTTGAAACCTGCTGCAGATCCTGACATCCTCAAGCCAACTCATATCTTGGGTCTGTAGCGCATTTGGATTTATTTAATTGGTTTTTGTTGTGATGGGCTACAATGGCACTACAGGTTCTTTCATAATGAACCTCAGCAAACACTCACTGATATATTACAAATAAGAGGAGCAGATCAAGAGCTATATAGGTTGTTCAAAAAGTCTAATTTAAAAGGTGGTATACAGTAATTGTTGGGGTTCAATGACATTTATCATATGAGGAAGTGTCACTCGGTCTAAAGGGTGAGCCACAAGGAACAGGGCCTAGAAAAGAAGTTCAAAATATACAAAAATAATTTAAAATCAGTGGGGAAATATGCATAATAAGGTTGTTTTTCACTGTTTGCTTATGCTTATGTTTCTAGATGAATTTGCCTTTGTAAATAAAGGTGAGCAGTTTTCCACCTCTGGATGCATAAGAATGGGAGAATTTTTAAAAAAGATGTTTCTGTTCAGCAGTAGTGGGAAAACAGAAGGTAGACTTTGAACAACATAACACTATTGATCCACTCAATCCATTTGAAATGCGAGTCAGCATTCATGGACATTCATTAAGAAAATACCTGTGGTGCTATTGTAGTTCTACCATTTCCATCAGCAGTAAAATAAATTCAGCTCTAAACACAGACTTAAACTGCCTCTGCAGCAAATAATTCAGTGAGACAACTGACACATGGACATCTTATTCTGTCTAAGTGTTCAGTTCCAGCAGAAAAGGAGCTGCTATTATGAGAGACAGCACAGCAAGTCATGCTTCTTATTTTAAGTGTCATAGATAATGATGCATAGTAAGGTTGGTCTTCAGTTTCAGGTGAGTGAGTAGAGAGAAACTGGGGTTTCATGCCCAATTTTTCATATGCTTGGATAGATTAATTCACCTCTCAGTGTCTTTTTACTGTATAAGCAAAACAAAGATGTTTCTGACTCCAGGCAGTTAACATAAATACAGACATATGCCCTGGTTACTAAGGAAGTCATACAACATCAGATAAAATTTAATACCTTTTTTGGTACATATAAAAACACCTTACAGTAGGAGAAAGCTGTTTCCTTGTACTTCTGAGCTGTTGATCAACTTTTTGCATGAGTCTAAACATTTTGTGGTTGTCTGTAAAGAATGGGGACAGTATAATTTTCTTGGAATGTAGTTCCTCCTTTCTTAAAGAGCCAATTTGGCAAACCTGGCTGTTAGCACAGTTTTATCTTTATTCATTTAACTACTCTGAGCACTTATTTAGATTTTTTACTTTATGCTATAACATCTACCTGAATTCTTGGATTGAAATGCAGAGCAGATTCTGGAAGCTTTTCCTGTCTTGTAGTAAAGTAACAGCCTTCCATACTGTGATAATTAAAAGAATGGCATGGGTCATAAAATGAAAAAAGATTAAAAGGCAGATAGCTATGAGTAACCAAGACAGCATACAGATTTGATCTAAATGTTCTAACAGCAATTATAAATGATCTTGATGCAGGGCATTTCCTGCAGTTTAGTTGTCATTTGGTGCTAATGGTTCTTAGCAGTCCCTGAGACATAACTTTTTGTAGCCAACATTAATTTCTAAAAAAGAAAAAGTCCCCTACATCAATAAAGAGTGATCATAATGGAAGAGTGTACTACATGCATATCAAACAACCATGTTTACTTTTGATGTCGTAGCAAGTATAATAATAATAGCAACAAAACCCCACAGTTCCCTGAATTCCTCCAAGGTGTGGTACAAATATCTAGGGTACAAAGCAAAAGAAATTGTGCTGCTCTGTTCTTTTCCCTGAAAGAGTTGTCAGAGTAATGCCAGGCAGCTGCTTTTCTGCTCCATAAGCTCCCATAAAGCATGTCACTGGGTACCATGACTTCACCTTCTCAGTCAATGGGTCTCACAGAACCATGAGGTGAATTAGAGACAAAACCTAGGATCAAGGTTGGTGACATCCTGACTAATAAATGTCTCAGCAAGCCAAGATGTCATGGTCAAGTTTTGTTCAGGGTCCCAGTTAGATCAGTGCATCCTGAAGAATGAGGGGGTCGCCCGATTCAGACAGCTTGCCTAAGGGCTGAAATAACACAGTCAGATTTCCTCTACCCGGCCTAGCAGGAGCTGGGCTATTTGATCATGGGGAAAAAAAAAGAAAAAAATACTGCTTATGGTCTTGTCCTGGTGCTGCACAGGCACCTTTAGGTGCCTCCAAGCCTGCTCCTTGGTTCTGGGAATTTCTGCAAGACTCCAGACACCAGTCTGGTCTGGCAAAGTCTCTTCTGCTGATATCATATCTATTATATTTATCACAGTGCTATAAAGTAGATTGACCTCCATTGATGCTCAAGCTGGCTCTAAAAGCAGTATAGCTACGGTAATGCAATGCTGCATCTGCGGTAAGTAGTCCTGCCAAACACAAACTGCTTCTATGCAAAATTAGCTTTGTGGTGTTTATCCCATGCAAAAATGTGATGGAACACTGCAGATAAAGCTGAATCGACTATATTTGTAAAACAGCCAATGGAAGTAATAAAGTCTATATTTATGTCTTAACTTACCAAAGCACATCCTTTATCTGATACCAAAGTTAATAATTTGATGCTCTACTTATCTTCCTAGCAGTTTTTTGATAATCAAGCAGGAGCAATGTCAGGGGTAGTGTTCATTTCACATCTGTGTTTGGTTAGGAGGTTATGACCCTTTCTTTTTAATGCTGACCTCGCTTTTGTCACTGTAAGATTATGTTATGGCAATGCACTTTAACTGATGCCCTACTTTCACTCCGTTTAGAAACTGAGTTAATGGTAGCTCATTGGCTAGACCGCTGCCTTGCTGTGAACCTGTGATTCATGAGCTGCTTCCAAGGACTTCACAGTACTGGTATTCATAAATCCCAAAATGGCCTGGGACCAGCCAATCTGACATACCAGCTCTCACCAGAGGCAACAGTGTCACAGCTGCAATCAGTAGTGGGTGATCTGGAGCAGCCTCAGTCCCTCTCTGGCAAATCTCTCTCAGTGAGGATCCATGCGTTACGGTTTTTGTTCTGAAATACTGTGCTGACCTTCAGAAGATGTTGAAAAGCTCAGTGGTTTGAAGAGGGTGTTCTAGGATGGTTGTGGTCTGAGTTTTTCCTTACTAAAGGGGTCTTTTTGCTGAATGGATTTTTTTCAGAGGCTTCGCTTTCTTTCATCCTTTCCCCTCCCTTCATTTTGGGGACACCTGGGGAGCTTGGATGCATGCACTGCTCTCAGTGGTTACTTATAAAGTATCTTGTACCAGGTTTCACACATATTCAGATTTCTTGTTTAGACTCCAGCATGTCTCCTCTGGAAATACAGAGCTAGAGGTCCAGGTCTCATGAGTCTTTAAGATAAACAAAGAGGCTATTTCCAAAATGTAGGTTGTATTTACCTTTCTCATAAGGGTGACATGAGGATAAATTAGCTCATTCTTACAGAGCGGCTTGAAAATATGAAGGTTTGCAACAGCAAAACCTGGTTATCTGTGACAACCAACAGCAATGCTGAGTTTTAAGAAAGTTTTTACTTCAAGAAAGTTTTTGTAAAGGATATGCTTTAAAACTTTGATCTTCAATCCCTCATGAGCAGGTTAGGACTAAATATGGGAATATAAGTAAGTTAGCTATTCCAGTTCTGAGCCAGATGCCCTCACTACAGGGATGCAGGGGAGTGCCTTCTTCTGAGGTGAATTCCTGCCTGCAGGTGGGAGACATCACTGGTGAGGTATCAATCCATACGTCTTTCCTTTCTCTCCTTCTCCCATTCTTCTGCTATTTTACATCCTTAAGATCTAGAAAATAGAAGGCAGAGGCATGAATCTTCTTAAGCAGATCATGCAGTTTAAAGGTCTGCCTGTCTCTAGATTGTAAAGGAGTTCAGCTTGAAGCTGTAACTTGGCCAGGACCAAGGCCTCTTATTGCTCCACATGCTATTTTTTTTCCTTCTGCACAGCTTAAGTTCAGGTGAAATCTAGGGAATATTCAGAACAAAGTGCAGACACCAGTTAATGTAAGCACCTGAGAGCTTTGTGGCCACAGCACATTAGTTTTCTGGATCTCATTCTTGGACTTATGCCCTGAACTCACTCGAAACCCCATTTCAGATGCCAAAGTAGCCTCTCCGGATCCTTGTCATAATTTAAAAACTGGTCTGCTTATCCAAAAGGAAAATAAAATGGTGATGGTAAAATTGGAAATGTTTTTTAATGCATGTTTTTAATTTAGGATTTCATATTAAAACAATTTACTCTTGAGCATAAGGTTTGCTTAACTAGTTGACACCATCAAATTCAGGCACTGAACAAAGATCAATCTCATGTAAGAAAACTGTTATCTTTTATATCCTTGTTCCTACCTAAGACATTCATATTATAGCACCCTGTATGCCATGTGCAGACAAAAAAACTGAACTACTTGTGATATGAATTACTTACTTGAACAATTTAAGCCTGAATATAATTCAGTTGGAGTGATGATGGGACAATGTAAATTTTTATCTGCCTGGATTTTCACACAAAAGCTTCTTTCTGGAAGTAATGTTTGTCTGGGTAAGTTACATTTCTTACTGCAAAGTTGCCACCTTTTCCAGGTAGTAATGACTCAACTTCACAGTTCCTATGCAAACAGTATTCTTATCGATTCCTGTGATAGTTTAGCTGAGTAAGAACTAGAAAACAGGGTTGCTTAAAACAGCCTGAAAGGCAGAAGGACTGTTGACATGACAGAATCTCAATATTACCTCATTTAAAATGAGCAATGGATGATACGAGATAAATACTGAGATGTATAAGGCATAACTTAACAGGGATGATAGGTGCAGAGGAGTAAATCTTTAAAAATCTTATATATTGTTAATGAAGAATCATTACTCTTTAAAGAAAGTCAAAAAAAAAAAAAAGACACTGTGCTTCCAAGTAACCAGCTAATGGACATGGGCACTATCTTTTCATATGTCTTTAAAATCCCTATAAACAATGCCTGGTTTTGCCTATTTGATGATGTCCTATTTGACTGATAGGCTTTTACACCCCATAAAACCAAGCAATGCAGGTCTCAAGAAATAACCTATGTTCAGATTTGCCGTAAAAAAATGCAAAAGGTACGCCAATACCCCAGAAAGGACACAGGTACTTTCTTATTCTTTAGTCATCTCAGTGCTCAGCAGTGTTTCCTGAAAGGCTTTTTGTACTGTGAAAACAATTCACCGGTTGTATTACCTTTTTTTGTGCCCTGAAGGGATTTCAGGCTAAATACTCTCCTCAGATAAGCAGGAAGCACTCCCGCTGAAGTCAGGGGAACTTTGCAAGCCATGCATGCTTATCTGCAGGCAGAATTTGGCCCAGCTTAGGCTTAATTTACAACAGAAGGGTGGTATTATTTGCATAAAAGTAATTATTTCAAAGGGTGTTATGCAAAAACCTCTCATTCTGAAAACAAACAGAAAAACACATCATAATTTTCAGGAAGCAGTAAAGATGTTGCTGAGCTATCCACGGGCTGCTTTTATCGTGGCAGCTTACATTTTAAAAGGAACAAACATATACTTATTTTTGTAACTATGTTTTCAGAATGAACAAAAACTCTGAGAACATTCAGAACTGGGAAACAGTCCTTCAAACTGATAATGACAATGCACCATGTTTTTTCTTTTTAGCCCTGGAGGAAAAACGTGGGATTCAGTCCTGCAATTAGAAGGTCATTTAGAAATTATGTGATTTCATGCACTCTGTGCTGACTTGACATACCTCCTGTCTGGCTCTCATCTTTCCTAGCTCCCATGAGCATGCTCTGAATCCAGAACTTCTCCTCTGATGCAGGCTGCCAGAGTTACCCAGGAAAAACAGACAGCTGTTGCTGTTCAGGTCTTTCTGAATTTCACAGGAAGGTGGCAGGAATCATCCCTTTCCCACAACTGGACCTGTCCAGCAATTTGTCACCTTTATACAGTAAGATCAGGATTGTGGGATTTAATGGGACACAGAATCTAATGGGTTTCTGTCCTATTGCAATTCAGAAGCTAGAATGGAATTCAGTGTTAAATTTTATAGCATAGTTAAACAACTTTAGTAACATTCTCATTTTGAGAAGCTTCACGAGGGATTTCCTGTCATGGCAATCTGGTTGATGAGCCAAGGGGGAGCCCTGGTGGGATCAAGGGAATGCCACAGGAGTGGACATCCACTGCGGAGGAGCTGCTGGATCCTCTGAGGAAGGAAAATGCCATGTATGTGTGGTCTTCTCTGGGAATTCCTGTGCAAATGCAGTCCTTATGATACTAGGAAAATAGACACTTGGAAAGTTCGGATTCTGACTAGAAAACAATGCTAGGAAAAAAAAAACTTACAGAAATAGGAAAAGCAAACTATGTAGAAATAAAGCATTCATACAAGTGTGTGGGTCTTCTACTTGGTTTCAGCACTCGCATCATTTGCATCAAAAGTGATGAGATTAGCTTGTATCTAGACACCCTAAATTTAAATAAACCTACATCCTGGTGAGATGAACACATCAATTTACTAGTTTGAAGCACTGAGTGCACAGAAAAGGATAAAACCCACAGTCACATAACACTGTCTGTGAACGTGCATGGAAAGGTAACAGGAAAGCACATTCCAAATTTTGCCTTCCTCAGAAGGGTTAAACAACAGTTAAGATAAAATTTGTGTGCTAAACTGCATCCTCAGATATGCACAGTCTCAGTGACTTGGATGAGAGGCAAGCATATTTTTCAAGGGTGAAATTTGAATTATATTCTCTGATGCAGAAGTCCTTAATCATGTAGTGAGCTCCACACTGGCTCACTGCTTGACTGGAGTCCAATATTGCATGCATTCTACCTAGTTTCTAAAGCATTATTAATAGTTTGATTGTGTGTGTGTTTTTTTTTTTTTAAACTACGGCTTTGGGCATCTGTAAGAATGACATCAAATAGTGCATATTAATAAAAATACTTTTCCAAAAGAAGATATTAGCCTCTAGTCCAAAGAACAAATAACCTAACAAGTTTAACAAAGGCTATGCAGGGCCAGCAAATTATAATATTTAAAATTAGTAACCACTTTCTAGAAGTAGACAGGAAAACTGAATGTAAGTCCAGTAATGCATTTAACATTTTCAATGACATTATGAAAGAGGAATTAATCTACTTCTGACATGAATTCGACTGGTGACACCTATCATTGTCTTTAAGAAAACTGTCTCTCTGTTCTTTATTCCTGTTTCTCAGAGGTTGCTGATAGAAAATGCTATTTTTGGATGAGAAGACACATGTCGTAAAGACAAACACATATTATAGTTCACATAACAAATATGATATATAAAAACAGATAAAAGTGCTTATAATTTCTGTAAGAGAAATCCTAATTCTATTTTAGCTAGTCATATTTATTTAGTCATAAAGATACAGATGAATCCAAGATTCAGATACAACAGCATATCTCTGAGGTCTGCGAAAGCTTGTGAAGTTATTTCAGTTTAACAGAGCAAAACATGTTCTTCTCCAGTCATGCATTTGGGACAACCTACAGATACAGGAATTTTCGCAAAGTCTGGACTACTCAGAAACCTTTATCTTCGTAGGATCATTCATGGGGGAAAGAGTAAATCTCAGTTTCTTAATAAATGTCTTAATAAATATTGTTAATGATCTTGAAATTTAATCTTGGTAATTAGTTTAAGACCAAGCAACCCAAAAAACACTTTATTCTTGACAAAAGCAAAGAAAAAAAAAGTAAAAGATTATGCCAGTAATAATTCACAACGTGCAATGGTTCTATAGTAAGACTGAAAGATAGATAAGACACAATATTTTTAATATATTAAAAAAAATGCAAATGAACTGCAAGATTCAACATCGAGTTCAACCTAAAAATGACCAAAAAAAAGTAAAATAAAACAATACTTCCTAAAATAAAAAGCATAAAATTCCAGGGTAATTCTATAATTCTTGCTGTAACTAATAGGGAATAAAAAGTAAGTTGCTTAAAGTGAGCACGTGTTTGTGTCGCAGGTCCTCACCTCTGTAGTGGAAGCAAGGGAGCAGACTTCTGCTGGCGCAAACATGGCCAGGGCTGCCATGTGTCCCTGGCAGGCTGGTGGCTCTCAGCCCCCACAGACCTGCAGCACAATCAGTCCACATGCCCATGTTCCTGCCAGGCCTGGACAGTTGTTTAAAATAGGCATCATGTGAA
This sequence comes from Crypturellus undulatus, assembly GCA_013389825.1. Taxonomy (NCBI): domain Eukaryota; kingdom Metazoa; phylum Chordata; class Aves; order Tinamiformes; family Tinamidae; genus Crypturellus; species Crypturellus undulatus. The sequence goes on from VWPW01006105.1 coordinate 535,866, forward strand.
GTAAACCAGAAATCTTAAAATTGTATTTAATAAATAGCCAGAACTTTACTGCTTGGATATAGGGTGGTCCAACCATGGACAACTGTAAGGTTCATTTTCAGTCCCATGGCAGCAGCTCTTCCCCCATCTCAAGCTACGGCTTTAGGGTGCATGGAGGAGTGCCAAGGCCATGGCCAACCTTGGGACCCTGCAGCAAGCAGCAGAGTGTCACAGCTGCTTTGCAGGACTGTCATAGCTGCTCTGCCTTGTGGGCACCTGCCCATAGGATCCTGCACAGCTGAGAGCATTTCAGGTGCTAGACACAATCCTCCTGCCCTCTGGCTCTTGCCCAGAGGTCACCACTTGGGATACTCTTCTCTGCATAAAAAGAGAACCTAAAGAATATAAGGGATTCTCTTCAGTCACAATGAAGGCTATGAATGCAATTATTTTATGATACAAACTATATGTTTGGCAAATCTTGTATCCTTATGCTGAAAGAACATCTGTCTACAGTCAAAAAACTTTCTGCGTGGAAGTGATCAACTTACTTTACATAGAAATATCAAAATATCTACTTGTTGGCCATATCTCTCTTGGTAACTATGCAGCTTCACTTAAATTAGAGTGCTGGCAGAAGTGTACTTGAGTGGCCCCTATGCCTCATCATCAACTCTAAAGCAATGCTATTTTGAAAAAAATAAAAATAAAAAGACCCATATCCTGTCCAAAAAATAAACTCTCTAGGTAACCTGCCCTGTTACCATTTTGGATTACAAAAAATATGCAGCCAACACACAGGGGAAGGCTTAATTCCAGCAAACACACACATAAACAGGAAATCTCTCTCCAGTCAGAAGGTATTTTTCCTTCATACAATGGGGCTCAAAGATGTGTCATCATATAGTTTAAAACAATCGCTAAGTAACGCTGCCATGCCAATAGCTTAGGAGAATCGTGAGCTTAGAGAGTTGGAAGCCTGTTGCAACTTGCACAAGAGGCACGCGGGCACAAACAAATGCTGTCTTAGGCCAGGGCAGAGTTTTTAATCAATAAGCTTGTCAAGCTCAGGGGGAGGGAATCAATTTTCAGGAGGCAAATGGTAACAACTGTAGATTTAATCAAATTGCATCTGCAATCCCTTACTATTCTCAATATTTTTGAAAGAAAGTAGCTCCCTGGTAAAGAATGAATTTCAATAAATGTCACATATTTAGTTACATTGCTTATTTTTAAAATTTATCAAGCTAGGTCACTGATCCTTAGCAGAAATGATACTAGTCCATGTCAAAAAGATTCTAATACTGTTTACTTGGATGAACGTCAAAATAAAGGAGCTATGGTACAGAAAAGCAACTTATATAGAAATTGTTATTCTTCTGTGACTATGGGAAAAAATATGCCAATGTGACCCTTAAAACAGAGGTTAAAGCTGCAACATGCCCAATAAAATGGATAGCTATCAAATACCATGGTGATGGCCATGGTGTGAACACTTGAGCAAAATGAAAATCTTCTGAAAGCACTAGGCAATTTTCGTTTCACGTGATTTGCAATGGAATTTATCATGAATTCAAATAAGATCCCTTCTGTTACCTTCCATACAAAAGCTGTCTTTTGTGTTAATTTTCTTGAGACAAGCAGAGGATCATATGGCAGCAGGAATCACCAAAAAAAAAAAAAAAGCATTTTGTTTAAGTATTTTGAGCTTTATACACCTCAGCTTTACAAAACATGTTATGTTATTGACATCTTCTTGAAAAATGAAATGTTTGCAGGCACTGACGTCCCTGGAGACTGGAATGCCGGGGTCGAGAGGCAGAGGAGAGGGCTCTCAAGGCTGTTTGTTCTCCTTCCTCGCTCCTCTGTTCATGCCACTGTCACACTGGATTTTGGGACCGCCAATCCCCACCTCAGTTTTCAGCTCTGGCATTTGGTGAAGGCAGTGGCAACCAACACAAGAAAGGCCCACTCGAGCCCAGGGGACTGGTCACTATTCAGTCATCTCAAGTGACTGAAAAAGATCACAGATCATATAAAAAATCAGACAACTGAAAATTCCCATCTATTGATGATCCTGCTTCCTTCAAAGGAGTTACAGCCCACAACAATATGGTCCGATAACTTCAGCTTTTCTTTTTTTCCATGTTTAAAATGGGAGGAAAAAATATTTTATCTTCGTGTACAACATAATAGTTTTCCTGAAGGCAAATAGCTTGGCAATTTGCTAGATTTGTTAATGCTAGAGGAAACAAGTTAGCACACATACCATGTGTTTGAATGCCTTTGGAAATTAGATTGAAACACTGATTTGATTTCCTAAAAGGTATCTTAAACAAGGCAAGGTTAGAGATTTTGAGAGTAATGAGAATTTGTGTGACTTCAAACAGCTCTACATAAAACAGACCTGATATTCTGGGGGGAAAAAGGTCACCTAATTATTCGTTTCCTGAAGGCCCTGTCTATACTACATTTCCCCTGGGTGAGGAAACTGATTTAAAAATGGCTTCTGCTAACATGCTTGCACCAGTTGCTATGTATGAGACAGAGGTTTGCTAAAACCCTTGCCAAGAGAAACACAACATTTTTACAAGGTGAGAGCAGTCCTCCTGGCTTGGTCATGCAGGGAGGAATGGGCAAAGATAGCCCCAACCTGGGGCCCCAAAGATAGCGTCCAACCTGGAGCTGCGGGTCCATCTCCTTTCTGGTGGCGCAGGACCAGTGGCAGGTGCCAGCGTGTCAATCCCAGCAGCCGTGGGTTAAATGGGCTTCTTTACTGGCTGTGAACTCTGTGTGGGAGGCAACCACAGGCTGTGGCCACTGCAGACAAGAAGCACCAGTCAATGGCTCTGCTGGTGGTAACAGGCTGTGAAAAAAGCAATTGTGGCAGTGGCTTCAAGGCCAGGTAATAATGAGGAGGAGGGGATGGGAAGTGGGGTGGCCAGGCTTTCACAGGAACTAGCCACAAAGGTGTGGCTGCAAGCCAAAAACTGAAGTATCACCCTACAAGCCATGCCTTCTCTGTTGCACCAAAGAGATCTTGAAGCTGAGGTCCCTGACCTCCTTTCTGGTGTTTTATGTTCCTGTCCAGGGAGCTTCAGAGAATGCTCTCCACTCTCTATCACTTTCTCAAGTCAACAGGAGTGATGTGCACTTCTGTAGAACCTAAGCAGGATTTCCCTTATGCTAGATCAAGCAAAAACACATATGAAGATGCAATCCCTCTTCTAACTTTCTATCTGAAGAGAGGGTAATCTGGACACCTCAGCACCTTGAAGGAATCGTGGTACAAAATGGTGATCCAGAGGCTGATCACTGGGGCTGTCCCTGCTCGAGCTTAGTCTCTCTGGCCACCTAGCGCAGCGAGTGGCTGCTGGCACCAGGCGCCCTCAGCAGCTGTGAAGGCAGGAGCGGTGCTGCTGCCGGCAGCCCGCAATAGAGCTGCTCACCCCACTCCTGGAGGGCACGTTTGGGAGACATCGGGTTCTGACTTTCTCCTCTGAATTGAAAAAAATACAGAGCAGGCTCTTGCAGATCACAAAAGAATGAGAATAGGTGGGTTGGCTCCTTCTATTGTATTGGACCAGCAGGAGGGGGTTGCAGGTCAGCAGCTAAGAAGCCAAAAAACCTCCAAATGCAGGAAAGTCAGTATGGGGAAGGCATTTGTGGGAGGAAAGTATTTGCCGCTCAGCTCTGTAGCTGTGAGCTGTTCAGCGAAGCTCTGCTGACTTCTGGGTTTCTGGCTGCCTTGCCCTGAGTGTCTCCCACCCATCCATAGGCTGCACTGCCATCTGCCCTGAGCTAACAACACCTCCTGAGCTAACAACACCAACAACAGGCCCCAGGCGCAGCAAGGGCACTTCTGTCTGCAGATAAAGAATGGCTAGGCATTGGTCATCCTATGGAGAAAGAAAACACCCTATAGAACAATAAAGAAAGACAATTCATTTCCTTCACACCAACAAGGAAAAGAAAGTGATTCTATTTTCTAGAAATAGAGATCAATGTTTTACAATATATTCTTTTTTTTTCTTCAAATGATTCAGATCGTATTAGGAGACAGTTGGAAAAGAATCATAGATCGCTGAAGGAGGATTTGGGCACACAAAGAACAAGTGATACTGTCATTCTCCCTCTAAGTAAGTTTTCAATATGCAGCTCCTGCCAAAGGCCAGCTTTTTGCTCTCACAGTGTATAGTCTGTAAACACTGAATCAACTCTTAGAGAAACATGTGAGACACTTTATCAGGCCAGATTATGAATCTCAAACTCTCAGATCTCAAAAAAAAAAAAATCACCATCCTATTTTTGCTGGTGGACAATGCAAGAAGTACCTTTCAGATGAAAGCAAATGAACTACCACACACAGCAAAGGTTCTTTAGGAAAAAAAAATACATGGTAGCTCGAATAACCTCCTGCAGGTTACAAAGGCACAGGTTGTTAAGCACTACTGTCACTCAATTATTAATCCCCATTTTAGGATGTATGTATGAAACTTACAATTCCTAAGGAGGACATGTAATATTTATAAAGCCAAAGACTGTCTGTTTTAACGCTGACACAGAAACAGTGGTGGAATGTCACTATATGGTGGGAATCATTCATCATTTCAAGTAAAATCTGTTTTTAAAAATGCAAAAGAAAAAAAAAAAGGAAAAGGAAAAAAAAAGTGGAAAAAAAAAGGCAACATGATTGCAAGAGAGGCCATAAACGCTGAAGAGGCACCAAGTGCAAAATGCAGAACTTGGAGCTGGCACCGCGACCCGCGCCGCCCGGCCTCGCTGCCCAGCGCCAGCGCAACCTCAGCCGCAGCCGCCGCTCGCGGTTTGAACTTCCAGCCGCGCCGGCGGGAGCTCCGCTCGGCTCCGCGCCCGCGGGCGGACAGGGGCGCAGGGGCCGCGCCTGCC
>VWPW01006105.1:541219-609146 GCA_013389825.1 Crypturellus undulatus
GCGCCCCGTCCGCGCCTGCCGGGCGGCACCTGGGCTGCGGGGCGGCGCGGCGAGCCCTTCCCTCCGGCGGCTCCGCCGCGCTGCTGGCGGCTCCCAGCGGTAAATCAGCCGGTCCCCGCACTCCCTCCGCCCCTCCGGCGCGGTCCTGACCTGCCTGTGACTCACCACATCACAGGAGCCCGGGCGTGCGGCAGAGGGAAGGAGGCGCCCTCTCGCTCCCTCCTTCCCTCCATCCCTCTTTCCCTCCCTCCATCCCTCCTTTCTTCCGTCCCTCCCGACACGGTGCCGGCTGCCCCGGCGGCGCTCGCCCAGCGATTGCTGCTGCTCCGCGGAAGGGCAGAGCCGCCCCGGCCCCCTCGACGACTCCCGGTCCGCAGCGATGTGCGGTCCAGCCTCCCTCTGCCCGAGGCGTGAGGCTCAGCCTGCCCTCCCCCTTGCGCACAGCTGGGTGCTCCCGCTTGAGCCCCGTTAAAGTCTCGCGCTGGGAGTCATGGGGACCTTGGAGTCTCAGCCTGGGTCAGTGGCAAGACTTTGGCACCGCCAGGCTCGTCCCTGGACACAGGGAGGTGTGTAGAGGAGGATGAGCTGAGCCCATGCTGCTTGTGTCACACTGCTAGAGCGCACGCTGAGCCACGTGGCCACGTGTGCTTCGGTTTAAACCACCTCACTTCACAGAGACCATCAAATAGCTTCCTGTTGGGAATGGCACTTCGTGCTTCCCACTGAACACACGGAACAGCAAGCGCCGGGGGCCTCCCCCTTGCAAGTGTCGAGGGGGCTGGGAAACTGAGGCACAGAGCAGGGTCGTGTGCCCTGGGAAGCTTGATCAGAGCCTGACAGTCTTCTGAACCAGAAGACCCATCTCTGTGGTAATGAGTTTCAGCAGCTACTGATTTAAACCAGATTTCAAGTGAAAGGCTGCATAGTCCGATAGAAGTTATTGGAGAATCTATTTTCCCAGTGCATGCTTCCTTTTTTGGCCCCAGTTCTGCTCCCCTTAATCATACCATTCAAACTGACGAGTGTTTTGCATGAGTGAAGTGAGAAGAACTGTAAGAAACATTGCCCAGTTTCATGATTAACCATGGGAAAAATGTCAGACCTTGCACCAAAGCATTTTGAAAGGAAAATTAAATAAAGTATTGCATGTATTTGTTCTAGGCCTGGGATGTCACTGTGATGTGTATATAGACAAAGCTGTACATCAGAGCAAAATGCTTTTAAAAAGCAGTTAGCCAACCTTCCACTAATCTGCATCAGCAGCACTTTCACAATTTGTTTATCTGTCTCTCTTTCCTATGGGCTTTTTGGCACTAGTGATAAAGACATCTAACCTAACTGGAAAATAATTCTCTGCAAAAACAATGTGTAATTGAGGCAGTGTGTAACCTTCTATGTGTTTAACTTGTGAGATTCTTACTCTGCAGTATTTCTTACTTACAATAAATTGAAGGAGAAAAAAAAAAGATACAGCCAATTTCAATAAGAAAAGGCTACAGGACAGGCTATACTTATTGCCTCCTCATACAATACATATTAACAACACACTAAAAATTTCACAAAAGGTAAATAAAACCAGTCCCTTCTCCGGTTCCCTGAAATATGAAATTGCTGAACAAGAACAAGCAACACAAGGGTTCTGGCTGATCTGGTATCATCTGTTTGAAGTCACTCAGAATCTGTCCATTTACTTCAGTGACCTTTACTTCAATTAATACTCCCTAATACTTAGGAAAGGAAGATCGAGAGGTAAAACATACAGTACTACTGCTTAGAGACAAAAACAAGGCTCCAGTGAGACTGTCCTGCCACTGGGCTTCTCTTCTCGAGGAGTTGGTGTGTGTTGCACCAGACTGTGAGACTCTTTTCTTACCGCTCTTCAGAGGGAATGACAAAGAAGAAAAGACTTCAGCCCAGCTCGTCCTCCTAAGGATAGCCCCACGTATTATCTGCTTTTACTCTGCTCTTCAGTGCCTGATGCACCTGCTTGGGCTGAATAGCCAGCAGCAGAGCTGTTATCAATGGCATAGTCTGTGCTATTCTAAAGCTAACAAATGGATTGTCACTAACATAAAAAGGAGAAACAGATGTTTCCTTTCCATTTTGCCCATGCTGATGCCATGTTTTTTAGGTTAGCTGTACAAGACAAGTTCAGCGAGGCAGGCCTTGAGTAATACTCTGATACTCGTTTCACTGCTCTCGCCATGCCATGCACGCACCATGAACAGCTTCCGAGGTCTGAAGCACCTGCAAGGTGCTGGGAAGGGATGAAGCAGCCTCTCTGCTACCTCTCTATCTGCCAGGTTTTTCTTGTAACTCTTTTTGCTTCTGTCTCCTGTCCAAGCTGGCAGTCTGCACTTTGTTAGCAAGGCTGGAATAAATATGAGAGCATGGCACATTTCAGAAAGCTGACGGACGAAAAAACAATTCAAAAGGGCAAAGGAGAATCTGTCGGAGTGATCTTCTCCCACTTAGCTGGAGAACTGATGTGCCCTGCAGAGAGTACTGGTCATGTACTCCCCAGCCCAGACCTGTCTCAAGATAGAGAACAACACAGTCACTTCTCTAAAGTGACCAGTTAGGGAAATTAATTGCAAGACTAGGTTGAAGTTGATCTTTTAAATGTAAAAAAGAGAACTGAAAACCCATGCCCATCCGTATTTCTTTGCATTACTGCTGGTGTACCTATAACACACTAAGGGATCCAGTTCAGTCATGCTGTTTTGATTATGAGCAATGTCCACAGCTTAAGGAATTATTTATCCTAACAACAGGATAATAGCCAAATTGGGTCTTAAAAAACAGATTCAGTAAGGTATCCAACTTCTAAGTGTTTTCAGTAAAGAGAAGGTATTTAAATAGCTCTGTGACTCTGGACCCAAGCACCTTTAGAAACCTGCAGAATCGGAAATGCATAAGCTGGGCGTTCCTGTGGCACCACACTAAACTATATGGTACTGTAGCCGTATAGCACCATCAAGGGATGTGTGTCCTCTCCTGCAGTCAGTCACACCTTTGGAAGAGAATACAAAACACTGCTGTCATTGTGAGACTCCAGAGGCTTCTGACGTCGCTCACAAGTAAAGGAATTTCACAAGCAGCAAGACAGTGGAAATGAGACCTGCAGTCTTGAATTTAATGCTTAAGAAAATGGGAGAGAAAGATCTCTAGACCTGAGCTTAGTGCCGGCTCCCTCCACTTTTGCAGCAGTGCACTTTGATCCATACTGACAGCAGCTCAGTTCTGAGGCTCCCTGGAGGTGGGAGCATAAGAAAAGGGCATAGAGGCTGCCACCCAACCCAACTGCCTTGAAAACTAGTGATTCAGAGGTAAAGAATCAGTGCAGCAGCCTGCTAGGGTAATATATAGCATTAATTTCTGCAGATCTTCATTTACTGAAAGGCTGGCCAGCTGCAAAATGCCAGGGGCAGTTCAAGCTAGGGGTTGTGCCTGAACCCATCACCCTGTGATTATTTTGTCCTTTCAAGTAACTCTGCTGTAATCTATCCCACCTTTGCCTCTCTGGAGCTCAAAAAGCACCCAGCAGGCAAGAATAGATAGAGCTGACTGGTGGATTGGCTATGTAGGGAAAGCAGAACCGTGACGGTTATTCTCCCTCTGGAAGCCAGGCAAAATGCCACAACTGAGACTCAGAACTGTAGGCTCCAAGGAACTGCATTGGATTGTCACTGCAATTTATGGCTATTTATTAATTATGTGAGCATTTATTAACTAAGCTCTTAGATTCTGAAAGCTAAACAGGTGTTTTATGCCTGTTTGTAAGAGGGCAAACAGTGGCCCTAGGAAATATTTCTGCTTATGGCTGGAGATTGCAAAAGGCCACTGCAAAACCAGAAATAGAAGTGCCTGGGTAGAAGTCCTTATCTCCAACCACTGAGCTAGCCTGGGCAGTTCTCCACTAGTATGGAAACACCAATTCGAAGTAAAGATCATAACTAGGACGTGTTCCCACTAATTGCACTGCTTAGCCCAGGTGATTTCTGTATTTATTGACTGAGCAAAGGGAAGTCCTTTGTTAACCTGACGGCATTTTTCTCCTTATCTGTCTTTCCGGTTATAATGTGGTAACTGAACTCCACAAGTGAGTTCAAAACCTGAGGGAACGCTGTAAGCATCAATTAACTGGATTGCTTGTGACTGGAGGAACATGTGGATGCTGTTAGGCACATCTGAATCTGCATTGCTTTGGGTCTGTGCCCTCTGCCGTGCCAGCCCCAGCATCACTACGACCATGTGGGATGCTGCTACAGCAAGTTCCAGGCGGAAAATAATCACCCCAAAGAACAGAAGATTGGTTTTCAGGCAGATCAGCCTTTAAATCCATCTGCTATGCCGTAACATGAGCACCAGCGCTTGCAAAGCTCAGGGTCAGAGCCGGAGGAGGAGGGTGGGCCTGCAGCAGCCGCAATTCCCATTAATTTGACCGGCGGAGGAACCTCACCCCTTGGAAAGGAGCGGGGAAACTGGGAGGAGGTGGCGTGGATCGCAGCGCTGCTCCCCACCTCAGCCCTCGCCTCCCTTCCTCATGTTATTTATTGAGATATGCTAAATCCCTGAATGAGTGTCTCAGAACGTGCAAAACCAAGACATTCTCGAACAGATGAAGAACTGAGATTTTACGCTCCCATCCCTGTTTATGTACACCCATGCACGCAGAATACAACCGCAGTAGCCCTCAGTGCATTCAATGGTTTCAAATAACAGAAGCAAAGGCTTTTAAGCAAACATTGTAGGGGGCTTCTCTAGCTCATTGTGCAATGCTGCAAAGCAGTACACTGGCAAAAAAAAACGCAAATAGTTTTTTTGCGTTTAGCCACCGCTAACTGGTAACAAACACCATGATATTTAAAAGTAAGATATTTATAATGTGGGAAAATTGCTATATATTAGATATTCACTGGTGTTTTACACTAAATCCATTTACCTTAAAGTGGTCTGACAGCTATTACAGCTTCTTGACATATTTTCAGTACATTTTAAATGCATTTCTCCCTTAGTTTATCTAGAGGCATATTGTATTTATCTTGCCTGAAAAAAAAATATGATTATGATACTTCCAAGTATCATAATGCTTTGCAGAGTTATCTTTAGACCAACTGTTAGAAAGTTTCCAGAAGTCTCTTCTTAGTCTGATTCCCATGGTTCATGATGCAGCCTTTTTCCCCTTCAGTTTGCTATTTGTGTTTACAGAGGTCAGAGCAGACACATCATTCCCCAGGTTGGAAATCAAAAACCTGCCTACTGAAAAGTGCAGGCACAAACCCTGCCTCCAGCTACGCGGGCACACGGTGAGCAGGTGACGGGTGTGAATGCACCGACGCAGAGGAGAGCAGCACAGCCCTGATTCGGCAGGACCCTGCAGTACGTGCCTGCTCTCGGAGGGCATCAGCTTCACTGGAGGTGGTTGCACGCATGAACGTAGGCACCTGCCTAAGCTCTGGGATGCGGAGTGCCATGGGCAAATGCCACCTGGTTCTGTGCTAAGAGTTGCTGTGGCTCTGCAGGGTGCTGTTATTGCAACTATTAACTTTGGGGAAATGCCTTTAAGTTTAAAGCGGACCTGTCACCTTCAGATGTCTCCTTTATCCAAAAGCATCTCAGAGTGCCACTGCCTAAGGAGATGCTGCCATATGCAGTACCTCCTAGAAGTGAAACTGAGACACGCTGGAGGACATCCCCCAGTTTTACTTCTGTTTGCTTATTTCTTGCAATTTTTACACATTGCCAGATTAATTGGATGATTTTTCCTCCTAATATTCTCCCAACATATGTGAGAGGGCAGAGAACTTAAAAAACAGAAAATATAAATGTAGGATCTCAATTAAATGTGGAGGCACATGGAGAAGTACACCCTATATCTACTTATATTTTGTTTGCTTAAGGTCGACCAGACTTCAAGTCAAAGGAAAGGAAAGGCATTAAAGACAGTGTGTAGTAATGAAATTAATGACATACATAAATGTTTGCATTTTGGGGATCTTACGTCCTAGCTGTCCCTAACGATGAAAACAGAGATCTTTGGCAGTGCCTCAGGCTGATTCAGTTTATAGTGAAAATTTGTCTGGCATGCTCAGTTTGGGGGAACTGTATCTAGGTTTCATCAGCATCTTTTCCCATCTCTAGGGGTTTACACAGAATTCTTGGTTAGTTTGTAAAATCTGGATTTTATGTTCATATGACTGTATCCAAAAAATGTCTTCTACATGGCTTTGTAAAAGAACATAGCTCATTTTAATGGTATCAAATGGAAAAAAGAACTTTTTTAGAATTATTTCCCAGCTGTCATTTAGAATGTGTTACTTTTTATGTACAATACCTATGTTAATACATTTTGAAAGATAACAAAATGTATTCACTGACAAAGCATTTTTTTTTGTAAGCCAAAGCTGGATTTGATCTTTTATCATTAAGGAATCTGAATTTTTTGAGTTAACTTTAGAGTAACGCTGTTTTTCTGTAATGATGTAATTATGTGATATTTGCCAAAAAATGAATTTCATAACACTGGCTTAGAATACAGCCCAGCTCATAAGAATCCTGATAAAAAATTATTTTTTATAGTAACTTCCATAATTTAGACACATGTGCTGATTATATGGCTAATACTACTGAGAATTAAGTCAATATTAAAAATCTATTATGTTAAATTAGGCAGGAGCACACCCATATTGTATAGCCAGAAAATATTTGTGCCTGAACAGTATACCCATAGCAATATATTTCTTCACATAAAAAAAGGAGTGTCTTTGTACTATTATGATTTTTTTTACCTGTTATAGGAGCTAGTTATGCTATTGCATAACATCCACAGAGAAGAGAAATTTAACAAGCCAGGGACTCAGGTGAGTTTAAACTTTAACTTGGTGTTTGGGAACACTCTCAAAGAAACAATTGAAAGAAACTAAGAGTTTCTAGGTAATACTGGGCCAAGCCAAAAGTGGTTACTCCAGCACTGCAATTTTATTTCACTTTCCTGCATCTGTTATCCAGAAGCTTTACCTTGAGACAAAGTTCTAAATTAAAAAGTGTGGTATTTTGTTAAGACATCTTCCTGGTTTTGGTGACTTTGGTTTTAATTTTGCCTCTAATAGGAAGCAAAAGCAGCACACCAAGAATGGGACCAACAAGGCAGCGGGGGAAGAGATGAACATCAGGACAAAACCCATCCAACTCAGAAGACATATTGAGTGAGGGACTGGGAACTGATGTGTGTTTTTAAATTAAAGTGAGGTGCTCGCACTGCCTGCCTGCTCGGCCTCCTCGTGGCAAGCTCAGGAAGGCCAGCAGCTTGCGCGCTGCGTGCGGCTGAAGCTGTGGGTATGTGCCAGTGCCTCGTAGATATGGTGACTGTGCCTGCCCTCAGGTTAGCAGGGGTGTTTTTAATAGCATGCTCATTATACAGAAATATTTTCATTTGACAGACAATTTAAATGATCCTATAAAAGCTGCAATTACCATCAGGACAAATCCAACTCTGATTGACTCCCACATTAACTCCCAAAGTTTGGCTCCCAAGGAGGAGACAAGAAAGATTTTATCCTTTCTTTCTTCTCTCTTACTTACATCTTTCTCTCTTACATCTGTCTCCCTTGTTAATATACTGAAGAACATCTCAGACTCCGCTGTCTTCATCTTCCCCAAAAGCTACTGCTGGGATAGGAAGTGCTATTATCCTCACTTTACGGATGTAGGACTGAGGAACAGAGAAAACCACTGTCTTGTCTAAGGGAAGACAGGAAGGAAGCCTCTAGAGAAGTTGAGGGAAGAAAGAAGGTCTAAAATGGAATTATTTTTTCAAAGGTCCCCAAATCCTAAAGGAAACATTGGTGCCGAAATAGCTCAGGGAAGTAAGCCCCATGCAGGAAAAAAAACAAAAAAACAAAACTTAAATGACAGTCTGAAAAGTGGGCTCTTGAGTTATGAAGCATCTTCTGAAAATATTTCCTTTTGCCTTTTTTTTTAATTAATATATATATTAGTGGCCTGTGTGCATAACCAGCTGCTCACATAACTGCCTACAAAATGCAGAGATTTTTGTATGCAAACATTTCTTACAAAACAGGCAAAAAATCAGCTTTATATGGCTTATCTGCCTTGGAGACTCTGGCCATGAGATGTGGCTGGGTCATCTTGGTCTTCTCAGCCAGGTCAACCTGGGTGCTCAGCATCAGGGCATCCAGGTGGCCTCAGGTGGCACCGCAGCTTGCTGAGAAATAAAGGATGGATCCTGTGAAACCCTCAGAAGTTACACTGGAAGTCAGTCACACAAATCCTCCTCTGTTTAGATGCTTTGAATTTTCACTGAATGGGTAGGATTAGATCATTTAAATCTTAAAGTAGCTACTGCTGCTTTCCTTGGAGCTAAAATGTATTGCAAACGTTGTTGGTATATGCTAGCACTCTTTAGTGACACTAGTGATGTTCTAACTATTAATGCTGTTTATCTCCCCACGCTGCAGAGATTCTCATCTCACACATCCATCGGCATTAATCAGGGCAGAGGCCTAATCTGAGGGCAAACACGCCAGGGCGGCGGTGTCGCTGGACGTGAGGAGGAAAAGCTGCTTCCCGTCCCCACTGCCCTCTCACCAACATGTGCTGACCCTGTGAGGAGCAGCTCCCCAAAGGACGTGTGTCCCTCTCCCCTCCCCAGGTCCTGATGCCCTTCAGTCACCACAGCAACAGCCACCTCACTTACCTTCAATACATACTGAGATGCTTAGGGTGGGAATCCTGCTAACCTAGCCTCCTTCTATACAAAATGACAGGAAAGAGAAAAATGTCTGAAAACCTAATTTGGTTAATCTAAAATGTCCTTATTTTTCTTCATTTACTAGATANGTGGGAATCTTGCTAACCTAGTCTCCTTCTATACAAAATGACAGGAAAAATGTCTGAAAACCTAATTTGGTTAATCTAAAATGTCCTTATTTTTCTTCATTTACTAGATACAAAATATAAGGCAGCTAATGCATCTAATGAGTGTATCCCAGTTCATTGCCGTCAGTCAGACGAGAATAAGCCAGTCCCTTTGCCTGAACCCTGGGAGAGATGCGCTGAGGTAGGTGGAAGAGGGGCAAGCTTCAAAGCTAACAATTTAGACTGAATCTCACTGGTAGCACTCCTGCAGTTTTATTTTTTTTTATCTCTAGTGATGTCCAAGGGATTTTGAAGTAGTTCATTTTTGTTTCAGGAGAAAATGCAAACAAGAGCTAATAAAACCCTCCAGTTCGGCTCAAGACTGCTGCTGTTTTTTCTTGTCATGACAGGCCACTTTAGATCTCGCTGTAGAGTTTTGTTTCCTATTTAAGAATAAAGGTGCCAAGAAATATACAGAGTAATTTCACCACTTCTGATTCTTCTCCATTTGCAAATTTTATTAAAGGCCAGTTTAGTGAGATACATGTGGAGCTACTTGAGAGACACTTGGATCTACTTCTACCACAGTAGATTTGGAGTTAGATCCTAAATCACCTCTAATACATAACAGCTTGTTAATTCTACTGTTTCTCTTTTGCAGTTCCTATCCTGGTTGTTTCAATAAACTGATGAGTATTCCCCTTGGCATGGAACAGATTACCCGTTCTCAGTTAGGATATTTCCCATAAAGGATTTCCTAATCAAACCTTGATATTTTATCATTGGCTTGAGTGTAAACTACACACATCTGTTATTTTGGGGCAGGAAGTAGTTGCCATGCCTTTCACAGAGCTTCAGTGCCGGTTCCACCTGTCCTGGTGCTCCTGCTCAAGCTAGAGCTAGAAGCTATTGCTTTGAATATATGTATGGATAAATTTGAAAGGTTGTGGAGATCTTTCTGAGACTGAATCTACAATGCAGAGACAGGCCAGGTATGAGCATTTAGAGACAGCTCTGAAGTGATGATGATGTAGACTGCTTAAGGGGGAGGCATGTGGTGCTTATGCTCCTCATGCTTACAAAAGAAAACGGTTGAAAAAGCATTACTAATTTTGAGAGAAGGGGTAGTATTCATCATTTTAGATGTCCTCATCTTTCTAATGCTAACTGAGAATATTAATCATATCTTCATACAACGTGAACTGAGCACTCAGCTCACATGCAGAAGGCACTTTTAGGTATCTTAATTAGTGAGCGGAACTCTACTCGAGAAGTCTGGAATAGCTAGGTAGCTGAGATGGTAGCTGAGATTTTATTTGTGGGAGAGAGGGGATTAAGAGGCAGAGCTGTGTGGAGAGCTGGAAGAAGAGGAAAAGGTCACACTGTGGACTGGTCAAAAGAGGAGGAGGAGGTAGAATCAGGGAAGTGAAACAAAAATGCATTTTCAAAATGAGAATTGCAGCTACCATGGAGCTTGACTGGCCATTTTGAAAATAGCTGGCAAGTTGAGATTGTCAAAGGTGCAATCCCTGCTCTGAAAACTGGCCAGGAAAACTGCAGTGCCAGCTTTGCTGAGGACAACTCCATCTGTGTAGTCATAGTCTCACAGCCCTGGCATAAGAAAAGAAAGCTAACACTGGATGTACAGTAATACGGTGTTGACATACTGTGTTTGAATAAGATTGCTTTAATTAATTATCCTCCTGGGACTCTGACAGACTCTGACAGAGGTGATGTATGGAATTGCACTAATCTTTTCAGCATGATGGTGACTGCACTTGGGCCATACAACTCAACCCTGGCATAAAATCAGCAATAGGAATGATGTCCACAAACCCAGCCTCTGGGACAGAGAAAACCTCTGAATCAGAGTCACTTGTGTGCCACACTTCAGTGGGTGCAGACCAAACAAGAGCCAGGAAATTCAGTGGAAACTTCTTGCTAAATTCTGCATGACCTTTTCCTTATTTACAGCAAGGATTTGTATTTCCCCTTAATGCTTGGGAAGACTACAATAGGGCAACAGTATCTCTCACTTTTGACCTTCTTAGTAGTTTTTCATTCTTAAAATTCTGAGAAATATAATGCAGATATATTTTTTCACGAACATTTGCATAGTTATATCTTGCATTCCACTTTTCTGGCAAGGAGAAACTTTTCATCAAAGGGATCAGATATCAATTACTGTTGGCCAAAAATTTAGTAGATTTGCTAAGTAACAGAGTCAGAGAAGAACAGGACTTTTGAAATAAAACTGAAATAGGGAGAAGCTGGCAGAATTATTTTATTTCATACTACTTTAAATGAAAATAGACTTTGGAGAAAATAGACTAGCTGATTTCAGAGTGTGACAAAAGCATCTGGGCTGACTTCTGGGCACTATATGATCATCTCTGACTTCAGCACCCTTCACAAGCCTGCTTATACCTCCCGGCACTGAACACGCAGTAAGATGACACATGCCTCAGAGACGCAGGGCTCCTCATCTTTATAAAACAATTTATTCCTTTTCTTAAAACAATTTTTCAGACTTCAAGAATGAGGTAGATATTTCAATTTCCTATATTTTTTAAATTGAGATCATAAACACTACTACTCCTACTACTCTAAATACTGTTAAAGGAAACGAGTGTTTCAGTTTGCGACACTAAGAAAACTATGACACTGCCACCTCGTGGCTTATGGGATAATATCTAGACCAGGTTTGACGAGCATTATTTGCCACTAAGTGACGTAAACACTCTCTTTTTTTTTTTTTTGAAATATTTAAGCTTCTAATGGTATAGACGGACATCTTATTTTGATTTATATAAGTAACTAGACAAATTAAGCTTCTTTTCTGTTGGAGAGTTAGGAGGCATATTCCCATGAAAATATTACTTTTAAATACAATATTAGTCTAAACTTGTCACTTAGCTCTACTCAGCTATCACCAGTGAAAACTAATGGCATCCTGAGGTATAGATATTCTTGCAAATTGTGTCTGGGATTAATCTCTTTTAAATAGCTCTGACGGCTACAGGAATACAAACAGCAAGGTCTTGTTCATGTGTAATTGTTTAGTGTAATATAAACTGCATTTCCTAATTCACGCTCAAGAAAGCCTGGGATATGTGCACCAGGAATCCTTTCACCTATGGGGTATAGGTACATAAACAATGTAGAGTAGGAAATGTATTATTCTCTTGGAGAAAATGACTGAGAAAAAAAGAGTGAAAAACAAAGCACATCACCAGTGACTGCCTACTGAATCATGGTATGGAGGAAAATGACAACTTCAGTGCGCTCATGCTTTTTGAATTCACCAGGAACTACACCTGGATGGCAAAATCCCTTAACTGTGGCAGTCAATATTTGGAGCAGAGCTTCTCATTAAATGTTGCTGCAGCTTCATGTGCAGCATTAATCTGTTGCAAGAGTGAACTATTAAAAATAGCTGTAACAAACAAGAGAGATTAATATTTGTATAGAGACAGCTCACCCAGTTAGGAGATTGAGTAACAACACTTCTTCGTATTTAAAAAATTAGGCATAAAGACAGTTGTGAAAGAAGGACTGTTATGCTATATAAAGGCAAAGTAGAAATCAGGGGAAGGGGCTTAAAGCCCTTAAATAAACAATGCCTGAAGACTGCTTTATACCAAATTATATGGTAAAACAAGCATCATGACTGACATAAACTGCGTTATGGTTCATATTTAAGGCTAGACAGTGATTCATACTGTTTCACTAGACTCAGCATGCTGCAAAAGGCACTTGAAATAATTAACACTTAAAATTAAACTACTTAGATTTCACATCATCAAACATTTAACTTTCTGTAATTCCCTCTGCAGCTGTGATTTATTTGCATTTATTATTTTCTCTATTTACCCTTCACTTGCTTTTTAAGTTGCTCATGCTTCCTTCTTCTGTAAGTCTGAACACTGACTTATTGTTTTGTTTTTAGGTCTTGCATCTTACTCATGCTCACACTTCTGCTGGCTAGTTAAAATAATGCATTGCATCAAATATGGTCTTCAACTTGCTGAAAGGAGTTTTCTGTTTATTTATTTTAATCGTTGCTTTAGCCTTACTTGGTATTCATAACATGCTTACTCATTACTGCAGTTTGATTGTTTAATATTGGCAGGAATATCACTAAGTATATTTTCCTATTTCTCTCACAAAAAGTATTCATTTTATTTTGATTAGGTTTATGAAAGAATACATGTGAAGAGGAAGTCTCATTACATCTGAAATCTTGTATCAAGAAATATAGATCAGAGTTCTTAATATGACAAAATTAGTGAATTTGTGGAGATAAAGACCAATAGATAGCTTTAGAAAAATGAATCTGTAAAGTATTAGAAATTTCAACAGCTTTGACAAAATGTACTTTTGAAGGTGAGGTTATACTGGAAAACTTCAGAAAGCAATTATAACTACAGGAATGAAGGAGACAGCCAAGGAGTCACTGAGTACTTAAGTACATAAAAATTGCTGTATTGGGTCAGACCAAAAATCCAAAAGCCCATCAAATTTCTGGCAATCACCAAGCATATCTCTGGAAAAGAAGCATAAGAGCAAGGCAAACAGAGAGTGACGTCTTTCCCCAGCACACACGTCCAGTTTCCAGCAGTGTGCGGCTGGGGGACTTCCTGAGGCAGCCGTTGATTCCTCATGCCTTTGTTTGATTGCTCTTGATGGACATTTCGTTTGATTGCTCTTGATGGACATTTCTTCCACAAGATTTTCTTATTGCTTTTGTACTCTTTTATCCTTGTGGCCTTCACAGTATCTCATGTCAATGAGCTGTACTGTTTAACTAAAATCTGTGTGAGAAAAAGTAAACCAAACACTTCCTCCTGTCTGTTTCAATCCTTTTGCCTCCTAATTTCATTTAATCTCTTCTCATTCCTGCATTTTTGAGAAATAATGAGTAATTTTGCCCTTCATTTTTTCTCTGTGATGCTTAGAATTTTTTTTTTACTGCTTGTATTTTCATGTATCTTTTCTACTCTGGAGCATCCTAGTCAATTTATTTTTTTTTTTTCATATCTTTGATCATCCTTTTCACCTTATTCAAAAACTTTTCTAGTTCTACTATGTTTTATTTAACAGTGGTACCAAAAGCCCACAAAAAAAATCTTTTAAGAATCAAAGACCTTTCCTAGTTTAACATGTTTCATATTTTTGTGAATATACAGGTTTCTCTTGCAGTGTACTTTCATTTCAAAGTTAGCCCTGGAGATTGTCACTCAGGTCTGAAACCTAAATTAATGCAAGCTGGGTATGAACTGCACACCCATATGTGCATAATTGTTTCTTCTTTGTACAATTTGTTGTATCTATCTGGTTGCATAATGCCTAGCCCTTTGTGCTTTCTCAGTCAATTTGAAGAGAATCTGTTTATCCCTCAAGGGAAATTATGGGAAAGAAAGTACTGGCAGATAGCAGCTTTCAACTGAGCTCGTCCTCGCTGCAAAATACAAGGTTAAGACAAAGTACGTGTCTAACTTTAGTCTGCAGAACTTACGTGTTCTCAGAATACTTCCAATGTGGGATGGGAGCAGGGGTTTGTTTGTATAGAGCTGAATAACAGCTTTGGTCTGTTCTGCTGCATCTTTACAGAGCATTTTTACTAACCTTCTGAAAATGCTACTCTTATTACCCTTACTGTGCTTGCTATTTGTTGAAACAGCTATTGAAATAGCTGTTGAAATAGCAAGAAGATTGTCCAGAAAAGACTTGTATTAAAAGAAGGAGTAAAGACAAAAGATGCTAAACACTGTCTTGATATAGAGCAGGATTTTCAGAAGCAGCCAAGTGCTTGGGCCTGGCTCCTGTTGATTCCCACAGATGATGCTGAGCTGACACAGGACCCCAGATTTTGTTGACGAGGTGTTTTTCATAAAGCTCATCACCTCAGAATTAAAAACATAAAGCTGAAGCTCTTGTAATTGCTGAAAATGAGATTCACCTCTCCTAATTTTAGGAGTGTGAAAGCCTGACATGCAATATAAACTAGGCAAATCCCATCTGCAGTCAGTGGAAAGAAGTGGATCCATCTTGAGACCAACCATTTGGTATTTCTCTGACTTCAGCTTTAATATGCCCTGTGTAGCCAGACAGCAACAGTGAAGTTTGCTTTTAGAAAGACGGAGATGATCCTGGGTGAACCCTAACCTGAGAGCTAATACTGGATTGATATTCAAACAATTTTACCAGTTAAGGGCCAAGACTGTTTCAGTAAACAGGAAACCTAAGGGGAAATTTGACACATAACCTAGCCAGTCACATTATTCCCCTTGATGCAGCTGTAATCTGGTTTTAACAGCACTCAGCTGAAGTGCAAAGTCTAGGAACTGAATCATGCTCAGAACTCGAAGTTTCAACAAAAGGTAAAACACAAAAAGATGCAAATTCAAAAAATAAATCAGCTGTGGTTCTCGAAGAGCAGACATAAAATATGGTATACAGCTTTACTACTTTGCATCTTCAGCCTCATGTTGGTGTTTCTCAGAACCAGAGCATAAATTTATTTCTTGGAGATATATCGGGGATGCATCCTTAGCATCCCCGAAAGGCGGATGCTTCATCTTTGGTAACTTCCCTTATGGCCAAAGCTGCTTTAGTCTGTGGTGCTTAGAAGCTGCTCTGCTGCAGGTCAAGACTACCCATAATATAGCCTTCACATGGCTGACTTCTACAGAGGATGTTGGCTCTGGTCTACAGGCCAGCTCACAGTACTGCAAGATAGAAAGAGCGACCCTTCTCCTAAACTGAAGTACCTACCATAATACTTCAGGCAGTTGAAAGATGTTTTGCAGCTCTTTTTGCAAGTGGGATGACACCAGGAAATTCTGAAGGAGACTGTACCTTGTGGCATAAAAAATAAAAAATCAATTAACAAATAGACAAAACTCTACAGACAGAAGTGAAAATGAAACAAAACAAAACTCTAAGAATTGCAAGAATAATTTGAAATTTACAGTTATAATTATTTGAAGAGAGACAACGCTGTGGGTAAAATCTCTCAGGTCTTAAATTATTAGGCAATCAGGAAACTGATTTGTTACAGAGTTTGATAACAGAGACAAATTTTCATGATAAACATCTGATCTTTAAACAATACTTCAGGATATTTTGAAACCTGGAAATTGTTTTGGAAGGACATTAGAAGTGATTTCATCATTTTGCTTTATGAAATTCAACTGTGTAGTTTTATTTTACACTGTAGAGCTTCATTTTAGGAAGGAAAGTTTGTATATCTGGACAAATGGAAAATGTATATTCATTTTTGAAAAGTGAGTTTTGAGGGATGAGTTTACAAATATTTGTGATTTCTCATATAATCAAAAGATTCTTTTCTGGAAGAAAATACAGCTTCTCCCAATAAACTTTCCTAATTTCCTTTAAGAGCATTGTTTTCTGCAAGGATGACACAGGAATTAAAAAGATGGATTCCTTGAGCTTATCATTACTCATTTTTTTCAATTAGACTATATGTTAGGTAATTTCTGATTATCTGAAATGATTGCAAGTATATCAGAAAAAGGGTGATTACTTTCATTTAAAGTCTGATCTTACCATTTTGATGTTCTGTCTAGATCCAGGTAATCATTAGCCATTTATAACAATGACCTTCCATGCCATATGCTGACTCATATTTCAGAAAACACTGGAAAATATGCACAGAAAAAAAATATGCTGTATCCAATGAAAATTTATAACTTATAGTCTGGCAGACATAATTACCTGCAAGTCCTCTCTTTTAGGTACCTGCATGAAGAGTCAACGTTTTGTTCATAATGATTGAAACCAATCTTTTCCTTACAGCATATCCTGTCCTCTTTTTCACAGAAGCATTGTTGTTGCTTTAGGGAACGAAAGACACGTATTATTTTATGCAGTCATAGAACAAAATGTTTAAAGTTATTTATAGCCTTGAAACAGGGTGGAGTGGTGCACATATTTTTCCCTGAAGCAATGTCCTTGTAGATATGATTTTTAATTTCTTTCTAAAGAACATAATTACACTCTTCCTAACACTGTTGCACCAATGAGCTATAGTGCTCAAACAGAGAAACTGTTTCTCAAGGATGGCCTGTTTTTTCCGACTGCGTCTGAAACTGCTCTAGACATGAGAAGGTACAGGGTGTGACAACGCTTTTGGGGTCCGAATATGTTCACTTGAAACTCAGCTAAAACTCCTGAAATCATTTCAGAAGACAGCAGTTAATAGCTGATTGCAGCTAGCTGGTATGCAGCCTCATCAGGTTTTATGCAATGCAAATTGATAATCTGTGTTCCAGCAGCAGGGAACTTGATGTAATGAGATTCGTTACAAACTGTAAAACGGCAGGAACCTTAATCATTTTGACCTGCTATAGTCCATGTCTCCTTGGTTTTACTGCTATAAGTTCTCAGGATAGCTAAGACAAATCTAGCTTGGATACCTTGCTCAGACCTGGGAATACTCACAGTGCATATAGCGGAGGGGTATCCTGTAATTATATTGTCTCAAGCTATTCAGAACTCACATATTCCCTTTCTCTGGATGTTACTTTTTAGGTTGCTTACATGAATCTATGACTGGTTTTAGGAGAACAACACAGTTGAGTTTTGCCCTGTGACAATAAAAATATATCTTACTGTGTAATGTTCATCGTAACATAATTCTCTAGTCTATTCTCACTGGTATAGTTCTGACTGGATAATTCTCAATAGAAAGGACAAGACAACAACCATGATATCATCAGAAGTAGATGGGTTGCAGATGAACCTTTCGGAACTCAGAGAATCACAGAATGGTGGAAGTTGGAAGGGACCTTTGAAAACCATCTAGTCCAATCCGCCTGCTCAAGCAGGGTCACCTAGAGCACGTTGCCTAGGATTGCATCCAGACAGCTTTTTGAATATCTCTGAGAAAGGAGACTCTGCAACCTCACTAGGTAAACTGGTCCAGTTTTCTCTTACCCTCACAGTAAAGAAGTTCTTCTTTATGTTCAGAGGGACCTTCCTCTGTTTCAATTTGTACTCATTTCTTCTTTGTCCTATTGCTGGACAGCACTCATGGCACAAAAGCTGATACAGACCTAGCTATCAGCTCCAATACCATATGGTCACTTTCCTCTTGTCCCATCCATGACTACCAGGCTTCCTGATGGCTCCTCTCAACTTCTGCAGAGTGACCAAGGCTGAGTTACAAGTCAGGTGCTCTACCTGCTTCCTCACTTACCGGGGAGCATTTGACTGCATGGGGTTGTGTCCACAGGCAGCCTCTCTTCACGTGGGGCCAACAGGCCTGGTAAGGGCTGTTGAACATCATCTCAGTGCACAGTAAGAAGTTGACGTCCTCTGATGACTGAGCATTTTTTTTGACTTTTTTTACATTGATGGTAATGTTATTATTGTCACTTTTATATAGGATGTATAGAAACATAGAGGAGATATTAGATGGTATCCAACCAGAAACGAAGATGCAAACTGTACTGCTACAGATCATACCATTTATGTGATTGAAGAAGCACCCCAAGCACGTGCTGAAATCAAATCAAATTAAAGAGTGTGGCTATTTAACAGTATGTAAGAGAAGCACAGTGCAATCAGAGTTTACATGCTGAGGCTGGAAATAGGCTTGGAAATGGATAAAACAATACTGTGCTGTATTTCTGTTAATTCCAGTCAGGATGATTTATTCTGCCTTTCCATAGTCTATTTTAAAAGTATCTCTACTTTTGCTATTCTACCAGTTTTAGTCAAATCTAAATCTGTGTAGGGGAGTCCTGATATTTGTCTAATTTCCTCAATGTATTTTCCAGTCTTATGCATGACTTCTCTCTCTTGGAAAAACTCAAGGAAGAAAACCCTTCTAAGAAGATCTATTAAATGCAAACTGAAGCTCAGCATCTGCAAGTTGATGAAGCCTGAAGATGTATTATGATGTGCTGATCCTTTTTAAAAACCCTTTCGCAGGCATCTGATATTATCTTGCTGTCAGATGGCACGCTGGGGTGGGTAGACCTATCCATTTGACACGGTACATCATTCATTATATTTTCCTGATTTCTACTCTATTGTGAAATTACTTGAATTCTCTCTCAGGGTAGGTAATTTACTGAGCTAATTTTAGAGTTAAAAAATACTAACATAAATTACAAAATCCACTATTATTTCCTAGTGAAAAAAACAGTGACTAAGACAGAGAAAAACACAATCCCTTTCTTCCTTAGCTTGCAATGATATATGGCTAAACACAAAAAAGAGAAATGGTCAGTCTTTTTTGCAACATGTGACAAGACAGTTCCTACTGGATTTATTGCAGCGCTACTCCTCTGATGGGTCAGAAAACATGGAGGCATCATAGAGATTTTTTGCTTCTAGATACAGAATGGTTAAGGTCACTGTAAAAACAAAGAAGAAAGCTTGTATTCATACAGATGCTACTAGAGCTTCGGATTAACGTTTAAGGCTTTAATTTAAGCAGTGTTAAATACTATAGTACTTAGAAGCAGAAGTACAAATATTTGAACTTAGAATTAATGCTTCCATTCTTTTACTAAAGCATATGCGTTTGTACATTTTCAAATATAGAATTGCATATAAAATAAATCTTACAGCCTAGGATGATAAAAAAAAGGAAGATCCCACTTTCAAGGTGTCTTTCTGGTAGCCTGCAAGCCTGGAAACCTTGGCTCAGTTAGGAGCTGGAGTCCCTACACCTCGTTTCTCAGTGATCTACTTGACACCTCTCCTCCCCTTTTTGTTTGATAACTTGGCTGTTCAAGGACTCGATAGGCATGAGGGTGACTCGGAACCTAGAGCTCCCGTTTCCTCGGTGCCAGTGTCCTAGTTATAGGTCTGCCTCTGTTCTGCTTTGCCTAAATACTTAGCACTGTAAGACGCACAGCAACAGCATTCACGTAGGCTGAAGGGGAGATGGTCTCTGCCTCCTTTTATGTGTATGATCAGAAGAATCCTCAAGTGCAGAGAATGGAGAGAACCTTTGTTTAGGAGACCCACTTGGGTATTAGATATAGAGCAGTAAATGAAAGATGTGTGATTAAACAATTTGGTGTTGCTAAAAGAGCAACCCCAGTATCTGCTGGGATACTCACCAGCAGAAATGCAGAAAGGGAGGAGTCTTTTTTTTTGTTTGGTTTTGTGCCTCCAGCGTTTGAAGGATTTTAATCTGGGTCTTCAGAAGATGATTTGGAAACTGAGGGCCCTTTGTGAAGATATCATTTGGAGGCAAAGTGCTTTGCTATGCTGCACAAGCCAGATTAAGTATCTAGTTGCTTGAACTATGTGCATGGCTGTTCCATATAATGCAAAGTCCATAACATCTGCTCAGTTGTACCTGTTTGGCTGTGGCCCCAAAATGATAAAGAATGGCTGCCTCACAGCCTGCTACTCCTAGCAATTTTTCTAAGCCTGCAAGGCAGATTTGCCCAGCAGAGTAGTGAAAGAGCAGCTACATCCATGTAGATGATCTGATTCAGTTACTTTCCTCTGGCTAAAGGAAATGTGCATAGCAGAGACTACCAACCCCCAGTGTGGAGAGCACAGGGTTCACAACAAGCAGCTGCTGACTACAGAAATACAATGTTCTGGTGAGCAAGCTTTTTTTCTATTTTTATTATTTTTATTTTTTTTTCTTCCAGGCTATAAAAAAAGTTTTTCTCAAAACATGAACATTGTTCACCCTGGTGATGCTGGAGCTCCTTGTTTTCAAAGGTGTCCTAAGTGATGGGCTCTTGTATCACTTCAACTGCTTTGGCCTTTCCTGAATGTAATGGATTATTCTGGGTACACAGCACATCAGGGTCTCCTGGGGAACATGGTACAACACCCTGCCAGCCGCCCCCTCACCCCGGGCCGAGGATGAGGTTACTTTTACACTTCTGCACAACAACGGGCTGGGCTGTATTTCACTGTCAGCGCGGTGACAGATGTTGGCACTCGGAGAGTCTTAGATGTATGTAACTTGGCTGGCAATCAATGGCAAAGGTCACGAGCTGTCGTTTTGCTTCTTAAAGCTCAATGAAAGGGGTTTGTGCCATTTTAGTCTCTGTGTATTATGTTTCATCAAAGAGAGGGCAGTGGAGGAGGGAGATTTTTATCTAGAGTTGGTGATGTTAAATGTTCTGAATAATTAGTTAAAATTCTGTGCGTCAAGAAGAGGATCATGTTTTCTGATAAGATGTCTCTGATTTCCTCTGCCTCCCTGCCCCCCAGTACATATTTGCATGTGCATGCACACCAGCACATTTTAAGTGGTTTCGGGACATTTTGAAAATGCCAGGCTGAGAGCTCTAGAGAAGGACATTCTTTCTGCATGGAACAGTAAACTTGCTTTCCGAACATTTTTGGAAGTCTCAACAAAGTAGCCAAAGTAGGTTAAAATTTACTTTTCATGACTGCTCCTTTTGTTTTCAGCATGGCCCTTTTTAAAGTCTGACTAAGCATACATGGCCTGGACAGTGGCCCAGAACTTGGGCCATAATGCCTTCTGTTCCAGCCCGGTTTACTTTCAAAACTTCTGTTTTCCAAATATGTGTGCAAATCTCGTGTCCTAATGGCCACGTTTGAAGGAACTGGACCAAGCCTGGGGCATGCTGGAAAGAAAGATAATGAAGGAGATTATGGAAGCATCTATCCAAGGGTCTAAATCCTTTACGGGCTGCCGAAGAAGCCAGAGGAAGGGGACAGCTGCCTTACCCCTCTGCCCAAAGCCAAATCTACCCTCATCCCAGGATGATCCGCATGCAGATCCCAGCGCTTCCTAGTGGAAAGAAATTGTCTTGCTCAGCAAAGTGACTTTATAAATATTTTTATTCACACCCCCTCACTTCCCTGGCTGCAGTTTCCTTTAGTTAGGATTTCTGGTAGTTTATTAGGATGAATGTTTGTAAGCTCTAGGAAGCAATCATACTACAGAGGTGAAAACACGAGGGAAATCACAGAAAAACTATTAAAACTATTAAACTATTAAGGATAAAGATCGTGCTGTTACTTGAGGGTTGTACCAAACTTGGAAGAACACAACTTGTCTTTTTTAGTTCAGTCCAGTAAATTTGGTCCCAGTAGAAGCTAACAAGTATATCTAGGGACATACTTGCCTTAGCTCTTTCCAAACAGATATCTTGAACATCTACAGGTGCTTTCCAGTGCCACACTCCCTGATGATGGAAATATTGGGAGCATCAGTTGAAATCCATGGATTGCATAGGAGTTGTTGGATGGGCTGCCAGTAGGTGTAAGAAGAAAGACTGTACACTCCCTCCCCGTAGCTGATGCTGCTGATGGCTCCCTGTAAGCCCAGATACATCTGTGACGGGACCACAAGGCCCAGGGTGTGGTAAATACACCTTGCAAACTGCTCTTGTGGTTCTGTGGTTTGGTTGCTCCAGCAGTGGACCAGAGGCACCACAGCAGCAGGAGTGTCAGCTTGTCTGATGCTATGAGAGGTGCGCCTGCCGCACTCAACTGAAAACTGGTGAACAAAGGAAAAAGTAGTCATCCAGATTTCCTCCCCATGTTTGTTTTTCCAGTGCTATTGCTTTATGAATACAAATACATGAATGTTAGGCATGACACCACTATTCAGTCCTTGCCCTCTTTCGAGCTCATACTTGTCTGTGAATCACTGAGCTAATAGACAGAGAACCATATAGGCTGAACAAATTCAGTGCCTGATGGATATGACCTGGTATGTAAGGCCCCAAGTCAGGGCAAGGCTCTGTCGAGTTCATGAAAAAGATCATGAAATCTTGGGTAAGCAAAAGCTTACTTAAGGCACTTCTCTGCAAGCAATACTTTTAAGTAAGTGATGCTAAATAGATGCAATGTTAACCCTTACCTTCTCCTGACAGGAACTTTACATTTTGTACCCTTGAGGAAATAAATATTGTTTTGAAAATATCTCTCTATATATACAATTAGAGATGCTAGGGGAGTAGAGAGGAGAAGCAAAGGTAAATGCACGATCTCCCTTCCCCCAGCTACTGTGTAATGAGACAATGTGACCGAACAAAGCTAGCACTTACAGACTTACCCAAGGATAGTTTAAAATAAAGAGAAAGATAATACTTTTGAAATCAGTCAAATAATTACTATTTATTTCAACAGCAATTTTCCTTATTATGGTGCACAGCATTTGTTTCCTAGGCAACAGGTTTCTGTAGAGGCCCTGCTCAAATTAAAGTAAATCAGGCAAGATCTAAAGTCAATATCAATATTATATTTTAAAAACAAAAGACTAGAGAGTCAGCAATTTCACTGAAGTGTTGCATTTTTTTATATTTTTGCAATAGGCAGATATAAGAATTCATGATATTTTGCATCCAAGCAATACTTTTTCTGCTGTGCCTCACTGAGCTTCTTCATATGCATTTGCAAATAGAGTAGATTTTGCAGAATTCTGCTCTTCCCTGAGTAATTGTGGGCATGGATGAGTGCTGTGCATATACCCCGTTGTGGTGGAAGCTGTGTGGTAGAAGGAATATCATTGACATAACCAACCTGCTATTTAAGTTTCCAACTCTTGCTCAAACCCAACCTCCATGTTGTGCGGACCCAAGTCCTGTGCTTTGCTGTGAGCTTAGGTGGATTTTCAGTGTACACTTTAGGAAGAAAGTGTGAGTATGTTCATTGCCTTTATCCTTGTGCACTCTTGGGTATTCTGAACAGATGAGTGCAACGGAGGTCGTGCTACCTGGATCAGTCTACAGCCACAGCTTATTCTTGGATTTCCATAAGCATGGGTGCTTTGAGTGAAAATAATAAGCAGTGATATGTATGGAAAGCATCCATCCATGGAAGGATAGCATGACATGAGGCTTCATGCCTTTATGCTTGTTTGGAAGCCTATCTTGATCTTACAGCATAAGCAGAGGCCAAGTAGCTTAGTAAAGCAGCTGAAAAAGTCAAAAATAATGTGAGGTTTGTTGTTCATCTTTTCTGTTAACAAAGAATAAAGGTTTGAATATTTACAGCTGAGTTATAGGGAATACTGTACTGATGTGCCTTCGTGTAGCGCTTGGGGAACACAGGGTTGTTTTTTAGGAGCTTCTCTTACTTGGAGGAACATTGGAAAGGTAAACCTGTTGAGGTATAGCATTTTTAGGAAAGGTGTCTAAGTCTATCAAATCTCTTAAGGAGGGAACGAACAGAACTAACCATTATTAAATATAAAATCATTGCTGCCCTTATAAACTTTAAAGTACAGCTAA
Source organism: Crypturellus undulatus (assembly GCA_013389825.1). Taxonomy (NCBI): domain Eukaryota; kingdom Metazoa; phylum Chordata; class Aves; order Tinamiformes; family Tinamidae; genus Crypturellus; species Crypturellus undulatus. Next base: position 565,318 of record VWPW01006105.1, read on the forward strand.
CCAAACACTAGATAGTTTAGAAATAAACCATTAATAATTCTAATCTCATTCTTGCACCTTTTCTCATATTCCTTTTTTACTTGTCTAGTGTAGAACTTTGGCAAAAAATATCAGGATAGGAGATTTGAATGGGAATAGACAAAGTAATATCAAGTTATGTAGGAAGATTCATATATTCCTCAATTTGTTAGGCAGCTCTGTAGCTGTAATCCTTCAATGGGGTATTTTTTTCCTGCAGATTTTTGCGCTATTATATAGATTTAACCAGCCATTACAGGATTTTCTCTTTGGATTTGGATTCTACTCTTGGCAAGCTACTGTTTTGGTTATTTAACCCTTATTCAACATACCTCAATCAGCCTTTTAACATCCCAGGGCTGCCAAACATTAGGACTCTTGCAGCAATTACAGCCAGAGGCCACAGCCACATTGCGACATGTCTGTACGTTCCCGTTGCCTTTCCCTCGCACTGCTTCGCAGTACATAGCACTGGGGCAGGAGACAAGTCAGGCGGTTGAACTAACTTAGCGTATTTACTTTATTCTTGCTGCACTTGAGATGTCTCCCACCTTCTGGTAGTACTAATACAGGCATCCTGTTGGAGGCTGTGTCATTTCTTTCTATCATCTCACCCCTCGCAACTCTCAGAAGCTGCTGAAAAATCACTGAGAGGAACGAAATATTTTTCTGGAAATATTTTTCTGACAAAGCTTCACTAAGTGTTGTAATATGTCTGAGGTAGTGCCCATTTTCTGAGAGCCTTCAAAAGTTCACAGCTGCCAGTAAATCTTGCAGTGGTAAACAACTACAGGTACCTGACGTTCAGAGAACAAAGTCATTTTAATGGTGTCTATAATGTACTTTTTAACTTGTTCTTTTGGGTTTTCAGATGCACTTGGGGAAATTGCTTATAGTTGTCTGTGCTGTATATTTTGGACACCTTTCTTGTTAATATGTACCTTGTCTGTTGACTCAGTGTTTACTAATAACACTAGCAATCAAATGTAGTAAAAACTAACCTATCTTAAGGTGGAGAATGAAGAAGGAGGTATGCATGATGAATCATAGGCTTATTGGCAGCAGAAAGAGTTTTTTCTCAGCTCTGGCAAAAATAACCATTTATTAGTTGCTATGTATCCCCTGAATCCTTCTTGATTTCATACTTGAGAGTCTTAGGAAGGTGCGGCACTTCGGAGGTAACAGGTTTTGGATGGCATCCGTGTGCTAAAGGTTAGTAAAGGTCCCCTGGTTCTTTTCTTCCGAGAATGTCCTGGCCATACCCCAATTTTGTAACACTCAGATTCCCCACTTCAGTTTTAATAAACCATTGAACTGTGTACTCCACCAGACTGTTGTTTTTGGAACTGCTTGGAAAATTATTTTTCTTAATGAAAGTCCTGTCTTTTGATGAAAACTGAAACTCATGTTTTCACTCAAAAACGGATTTGTTTTGATACCTCAATTATCTCGGGAGAGTAGTAGTCTGCATGTTTCATACTCTTTGGAGTCCTCAGCTGTGTGGGCTTCGTAGACAAACTGCTCCTCCCTTGGTGTATTTCCCTTTTACTGAATTGCTGTAGGACTCATTACGTGTTGCAGCTAGAAAAACTGGGCAACAGAGAGTGGAGACATTCAGTAGATAGCTACAGCTTTCATGAGCTGTTCGTACAAAGACACTGTTGAAATGTTTTGAGTTTTTAGAAAAAGCAAAGATCATTTAGATATCTGGTGATCTGCTTTCTGAAATTTTGAAAGGTGAAATGGTTTTACCGAGCAAGTGCCCCCCCCTCCCCGCCCCCAAAAAAGAAAACCTATCAGAAAACAGTGGGATACAAATAGCTTTGAAAGTGATTAACCTGTTTCCTCTTTTATGGAATAGTGATTATTCTGTTAGAGAGATTGTGCTCTTTCAGAAAAGTCATTATTAAGTCTTGTAAATCTTATGCTTGAAGAAATTATAAATGGCAACACTTGAAATATAAACACCTAAAGTGTTGAACACAAGGAAATGGGAAAATGTGAACTGGCCACCTGCCCTAGCGGTTCAGACTGCTTTGTAACATAAAAAACCTGTAGGTTAGTCACTTTACTGCTTGGAAATACTAAGTATTTTACATTAGCCATAATTTCCTTGAAACGATTTCTGACTGATTTTTAAGCTCTTAGAACCAGAAAGTATTTATTTATTTATTTAAATGTCCTTGGGTGCTATTTTGTTGGTTTAGCAAGGCTTGGCATGACTGCCTTTTGAACATCACCTGCCTCTGTTCTCATTCTTGCTTTATGTTCTTAGGTCTTTTTAGTAAATATGTTGCTTGTGTGAACTGAAAACCTGGCATATCATTTAACTGTGCTATGATAGAAGCAGGTTCTTACATTTTGTTTTCAGATACCCTCCTCTCCTGGTTCCAGCCATCTCATGTGATTTCTCATGCTGCTGTTTGTACAAGTGGGACTTTCTCATGCTTTTGTGCACCTTATCATGGGTCTCTGGCTTACATGAATTCATGTCTGAGTAGGCTTTTTTTTCTTTTTTTTTCTTTATTTTGTGGCATTGCCATCTGAGTTTTACAATGCAAAGAAGAAAACCTGGGAAGGAGAAGAGTTTCCTTCTACCCACACTGTGCATTTAAAATGCATTAGGCTATGGTATGCTCTGTTCCAGCTCAGTTCTCTTTGTGAAAATAATTTTTTTCCATCTATAATAAAATGATTTACTAGATCTTGTGGATTTGTCTAAAATGCTTTATGCATCTATATCTGAATAACCAGTGTTCTATATGCCAGCTGAATTTCTCTGTGAGATATTTTATTTTTTTTTAAAATCCTTATGTTCACTTCTCTCTACTCCAGTTTTCCTGTTTAACCAAAAGGCAGCAAAAAGGAGTTCCTTGGTTAATGGGAGACAAGTGCAAACTTTTCAAAGTTTCAGGTCACCTAAGGACTTATTTACTATTTTAGAAGTATCAAGCACTAAGGAACAGTAGATTCCCAAAAAGTCAATGAGTTTTAGGCATGTTTGTTGATTTTATCCTAAAAACAAATGACTGTGTCTTCCAAGATACTTATGCCTTTTGTCTCTCCCTTCTCCTGATTCTTTGAGATTGATAGCATGGATGAGATTCAGTGAGTGACTCCTTTGATGTCAATGGGATGAAAGCCATGGCTGAATTGGACTGTATGCTTTCAAGATGATGTGGAATATAATTTTGATTGCTTTAATAAAGATAATGTAACAAATGTGGCAGATGCCAGAATTATTTTAATAAAACAATTGTCTTTCTCATATTGGTATTATGTAATTATATTGTTCCCAGTAAAATAATCCCATCAAGCCTTAAAAATATTTCTGGAGGCTACTCTTCTACAATATTCATTTTGATTGTTATTCTGATAGGTAAACTTGTTAGTTTACTTGTCAAGTAGTCAGTCTGGCTTTTACTTTGTAATATATAGGTACTTTGGGTAAGATCTACCTTTGATTTGAAGAACTAGGTTTGTCTAGCCGAAGACAAGAGGAATGGCAGCTCCTCACTAAATATGACTGTATTATCTCTCTTCCATGTTTACTAACCCTTTGGGACTTGATCAAATCTCAACAATTTATAAATACAGAGACATTACATTTAAAGACCTGGATGTCTTTCATCACCAACCCATGTCAGGTAAGATTCTGCATTTGCAACCTGTCTAATAGTCCTGCAGCTCTTGTACTACGCGGAATAGATCCAGTTAGGTGTCTTGTACCTTCAACGGTTCTGCTGTGCAGTGGGGAGTATAGAGTGATAAAATATTGTCATGGTTAGAAAATAAGCAGGTATCGATCTAAATACCAAAGGGGACATGAGGTCTTCTGAACAAAAAGCATAGTTTTCATACAGACACAGTTCAGAAAATGAATGAACTTTGGGGTGTTTTTTATTAGTATGTTCTGTCCAACATAGAAGGGAACGTTGCTTTTTTTCTTACCAGAGGGAAGGGATTGCAGTGACTGTCAAACCTCTAAATACTTTACATGTATATGTCATCTTCTCCAAACAATCGTCTAAAGCTTCTTGAAGACAAATTCATTAATTTATGTTTAACTAACTGTGCTGTGTTTTAAAAATCACAAAAATAACTCTTCTGAGATAGATTTAAAAACGACCAGAAAACATAACTATTGAGAGAGTGATTCATCTTTTTAATCACTTGCTGGTTATCTTAGCATCTACAACTGAATATTCAACAAATAAAATACCAGCAAGGTTTTCTTACTAGACCCCTGCTCAATGCCTGAAGTGTAAATTAATTCCTGTTTTCCACTGCTAGTAATCCCTTTAATATCCTCTATTTAGTATGCCAAATCTGTGATATAAATGTATCCCTGCACGAGCAAGCGTCTTTGACTTCTGTACAATATTAAATAACTAATGTTGTGACAATCTTTCAAAAATGTCACCATTCCTGCTCGTCAAACAGACCTACAAACTGGCCCACAACATTGCAGCTTGTTATCTCAGATTAAAATGGCTCTGAAATTATAACTTCATTTACAGATCAGAAGAAATTTTAAAATTCTGTCAAGGTGGTTTTATAAATGATTAAACAAATTGTCTGGCTGGATAAGATGCACTCAGAAAGATCAGCAGCGTTGTGGTGCCGCTGTGAAGAGGGCCCGGAGTGCTCTCCATGCCCAAAGCCCCTCCGTGCTCTCTGCACTGAGTGCCAGGATGCTCGAGGGCTGCTCCTCAGCAAGTATTTTTTCCAGTTAGATAAATGCGTAGGCATCTACACACTCTGCCTCTTCCTATTTATTAAAATAATAATAATCTCAAAGGACTTTCTACCTATATTGTTGTACAACGGCAGAATGGCAAAACTGCCAGTGCCTCTGATTTATGATCAGATTCCAGATGTAATAGATTGTGCAGCAGATTATCACTCTTTGAGTTCTGTTTAAGCTTGGGTGGCAGACTATTCTTTCCATTAATATGTTGATTTTTTTATACAAGCAACAAAAGGAGGAATATAGGATGAAATAAGAAGGTGGACGTGGAACTGAAGTTTCTTTTATAACCAGCTAATTCATCTTTCCGCTTTATAACCTATGCCTCACCTCCACTGCTCTGAAGATGGACTTTCTATAGAACTGTTACGCTTGCCTGGTATTTCAACTGTTTGAGTCTATTCATATTTAATAAAGGTATTGGATATTTTTTCTAGATAGTAGCTTTCTTGGAGCTGCGTCTTTTTAGAAAAGTCTTTTTCAACTCCACTTACATATAATAAAAATTCAAAGAAAGGGCCTAGAAGCTATTCATTGGAGGACATGAAGATTCAGGATGAAAGAAGTGCTATTTCTTTTTTACATCGACTTTTAATAATTTACATACACTACCTGCCTTAGTTTATCCAACTGTTAAATAGTGATAAAAACACATATCTTTCCCCAAGGGTTATGTACAGTATTTGTTAATATTTAATAAACGCTTTCAGATGTTTTTATAAGCTCATCCTAGTAGTATCCCCTAGTAGGGTGTCACACTAATGAGATCTCTTGATAAAAAAGTGTCTTATGAAAACCCGATATTATTATAATATTATTTATTTTCCAGCACAAATATTTTGAGGACGTAAAATCATTGCACTTGTACAATGAGAAATATATCATCATTTTTAATTAAAGTATAATTTCTAATTAAAGCAGCATTAATTCTACAGCAATAATATTAACTTCTTTCTCTGATGAGCTGATCAAAATTCTGACACTGATAGTCAGAGACCTTGTAATTAAATGCTTTATGACACATTCCAGTTCTGACTCTGATTTTTTTTTCCATCTCAGTACACAGCACTGCCAGCAGTTTTCCACAATAATGTAATAATTTCTGAGAGCGCAGCCATTCACAAGGCACCCCCTCCACAATATCAACCTTCCTAACAATAAGGATTGGGCTTTCTGTTTTCTTTAGCATCAGTTAAGAAAGAGAGCAATTGTATATTTCCTGTGACTCTGAAATGGGCCAAATGCACCTGTATGNTTCTGAGAGAGCAGCCATTCACAAGCCACCCCCTCCACAATATCAACCTTTCCTAACAATAAGGATTGGGTTTTCTGTTTTCTTTAGCGTCAGTTAAGAAAGAGAGCAATTGTATATTTCCTGTGACTCTGAAATGGGCCAAATGCACCTGTATGAGTTAGCTGCTGACGAGAGGATTTTGGTATCTAGATCTGAAGGGAGAATATCCTGTTTTCCCTCTCTGCTGTTGTATGTCTGTAGCGTTGCCTCAGACGTGGACAGCAGAGAGCAGCAGGCAGCAGCGGCGGTTTCTGAAGAGCTTTGTGCAGGTGCAGAGTGACAGAGGGGCTCTGCCACCCACATTTCTTTTCAAGGCAATAGAAAAGCTAGTTGCATTGCTAGGGCATGCATGGGCAGGAGCTAGAGCTTGTGCTCTTCTGAATGAGAAATTGAAGACATACACTACAGTACTGAATTTCTTCCAAAGAAATACCTGCATTTTGAAAGTTTGGATCTGGCCCAGAGAGGTCTTGGTGGTCTTTTTCTAGGGCCATGCATGCCCTTAAATTTTATTTTAAAAAAGTCCATACAGGTAAAGCCTGGTGCCTTATGGGAGATGCACACTTCTGCAAAGCTGGGCATGAAATATGTTCGGCATACACAAGGCAGAGCTTAAACCTGCGCCAGCTGAAGTCTGTGGAGTTACAGTACTCAGATTTAATAAATCCATAGATATTGTTTTCCAAGCATTTTTTTTTAGTTCATTTCTGGGAATATGTAGTTGCTTTGTTTAAACACTGTTCCCTGAAGAAGTACTTTCTGAAGAGGCTTTCCTCCTCATTTTACACATCTATTAGACCCAGTTCTAAAACTAGTTGGAATATAAAAGTCCTACTCTGCAGGAATTCTCACATTTTAATTAACTGAACATAGCAAAACATTTGAAAATATATGTTATGTGAAGCAGAAAAGCTGGAATGATAACAGTCAAAATAAATTGTTTCAACATTGCAGAAATTAATTTGCGGGTAGCTTGTTAATTTACAATTCCAATGAAATTAAAAAGTCTCCACAGAATATTTTCATTTATTTAGACCCCTGTTTCTGACAGAAATAATAAATAGGCATTGGAATACTGTATTCTTTTGCTGATCCTTGAGGATATTTGGCTTTGAATTCCCATTCTAAAAAAAAAAAAAATCTAGAAAGCTTTTTGGAGTGCAGGTAATGCACAGAGGGCAGTTCAGAAGGGAAGTTGAGCACTGTGAGGTGCACTGCATTGTCCTATGGTAGGTGGCTGAGAAGGACATCCTCCCAACATCAGTGGCTGGTTTAGGCCTGTGCTCCAAGATTCCTGTTTATATGTAAATAAATTATTTCATTATGGATTGATCTCAGTTCCATATCATCAGCTTCTGCAGTAGGAACAAGATGATCAGCAAGGTGACAGATGGCATTGTTTGGCAGAAAGAACATCTTGATCACTGAGTGATGTTCTCTTCATTAAGTGCTCGGGGGAAAAAAATCTTTTTCTCTCTAAGAAAGCAAATAGGCCTTGATTTAGAGGGTTGCTATACAACCAGGAGGTAAATATGATGTAGAGATAAAGAAAAACATTTTAAACATAACTGCCCAACAATTCTCTAGTGCAAACAAGACTGTAAAAGGTTACCTGATTTGTTTGTTTGTTTCATATTAACCTGAAATACCTTTCAAGAATTCTGAAGGTAATAGCAGTGATGTTGCTGTTATATGAAAAATACAGCAGGTCCAAAGCAGGCCACTTTCAGCACTGCTGATCCTATAAAATTTAAAGCTGTGGGTCAGATATGGTCTAGAAACACCTTGGTTCTAGAAATATTCAAGACTCTACTCTTATAACCAGAAAACAAAAGGGAACTTGATCATAAACAATATCTGCAAATTTACAAATTGTGCAGCATTAGAAATGGAACAGCTGTCTCTTCTCTACAACTGGAGTTTAATGCATCAGCAAAGAGCTCCCAAAAATGACACAGGTGATAAGCACTGACAAAGTGGCCTTTTTTCTTTCAAAATCTCTCCTTTTCTTGTCCCTGAAGTGCCTGAGGATTTTCTTAGCTTTATGGAAGTCTTCCTGGACCTTTGTCTTCTAATGAAACAGAAGCCAAGTGGCCTTTTGCAAGCTTCAAGAACTGAACAAAAACATTCCTTGTGAGCTTTCCATTTTGCATACACCATTTTTTGAAGGTTCATCAACATTATCAGTGATATACAAATCTTAGAAACTATGACTACTTTGTTTACAGCTATGGTATATATACAGAGAAATGCATTCACTTTGTCTACAGAAGGTCTATAGGCTACCTGGGAACCTTCTCAGAGCCTTGATAAAAGATTTCCACCTGAGATAGAAGTACTTTAAAGGATACAAGAACAGTGATACAGATACAGCGGAAGTGCCACCGAGCCGCTGAACCCTGCCCTCCTGAAAAGATAGAATGAGACAGCAAAGGGTCTGGACTTGTCCACTCTGGCTGCAAACCCCAGCGCTCCCCTGCAAGCGTGAAGCCGCTGACCTGGCAAAGCACTGTCAACCGAAAGCGACAACCACGCCTGTCATCTCTCATCTTCTCTGCAAATCAAGGACCAAAGTAAGAACCTGGCTATAGAGAAGATTTGGAAAAGATGTCCTCTAAGTATCTGACAGAGTCTTGCCATTTGATTGACATTCTCCCTTATATGCTGTAGACATTATAAATGAGGCCTTTATGCCATCAAGGCAGAAACTTGGGGTTAATTTCTTCAGAAAAATGGAGTCAAATGGTGAATGTGTCTGACAGATGTATTCATTGCTAATCTTCTCATTAGTATACTTAGATTTTTCTTCTTGGTATACTTAGAATTAAATAGGGCAGGAATAGTCAGGAAAAAGTAGAAATCTTTGTTCTCCTTCAAAGTAGAAAGCCATCAAATGATATTACTTTTCCTCTAATAGCTTTCCTGTTTGCACACTGCAAGTTAATGGACAACGTTGTGGTGGCTGATGGCAGCCAGCAAGATTGAAAACATCTTGCCAAAAAATAAGCCTGTTGCATATGGAGATAAAATTTTACAGGCAAGTTTTGTTTTTATTAGATGCATCATACTCACTTTCAGCAGCACTTAACAGCTAGAATAGCAAGGATATGTTTAATTGCTTGGAGAAACATGCTTAGACTGTGCAGTTTCCAGTACTGCTTAATTCTATCATGCTATGATACTGCTGGCTACACTGCTGAGCAAACATCTATTCTGCACTCTTCTGGACAAATATGCACACTTGAATGTGCTAAGGAGGGTTTATGCATGCCTGCTTCCACATCCTCCAATGTCTACATTTATCTACATCAATATCTACATCATATCTACATTCTCCACTGCAGAATTTCCAAACTTACTAGAAACTGTTATCAAAAGAGGAAACACAGCACAACACTACTTATTGCCCCCTTTTACTTCCAGCAAGACCAAAATAAATGCCACCTGAAGCACTCAGAAATAGGTTAGAGTTACTTTAAATTTCATCTGCAAAAATATATAAGAAGACATTAAATGATATCTAGCTTTGTGTGAGAATACTAATGCCCTGATTCGTGCACAGCTTGAAATGTGTGCACTGAGTGTACAGCATGCAAGGAATATTACAGTGCAGAGAGCTCTAAGTATATATCTGAGTGTTACCATTCAGATCAGAACTTCAGGATCAGAAAAAAAACATTAGTTCGTTGATAGTTCTCTGTAATACCTATTCTGCAAGTCATTTCAGGATTATCAGGCTATATATCATGTTGAGAGTCTTCATCCTGACTTTGCTCCCAGAGGTGCTAATGGCCCAAGCAGACTTCTTACAAACAACATCACTGAAAAGCCTCTGATCATGAACATGCCCTGGACACAATAATTTGGACCAAACTGCTTTGGAACATCACAGAAAATCAGAATATTTTATACTATGGGAAGGTGATGGACTGTGTACAGTATGAGCAGAAGTATTTAGTCACAAGCTGTGGACTGCATCATGAATCAGTGTTGATGATAACTATTTGTTAGATGTGTTTTATCCTTAATAACAGGCTGCTGCCAAAACTATCTGTTGATAACTCACTAATCTGGAATTCATTAGCTGAATGTTTCCTATAATTTCTCTCAGCATGGGAGTCAGGGCCTTTAGCATGATTCTAATCATGAGAATCAGGCTCTTATTTTTGCCTGCACAGCAAGCTACTTTTTTCTGTGTTAACTCAAAATCCATCCATTCTATAGTATTAACAGTTCCAAAGTCCAGCCAACAGGTTACCTAAATGCATACTAAATGGTAGTGTTAACAATTTAACAATTGGGTTACAAGCAGTAAGTTACGAAAGAAGTCAAGTAATCTCTGTTTTTCCTTAGTTTTATACTTAATGGTCTCATTAGTTTTTGTGGTTGGGCACAGCAGTTAATGGACACAGCAATAAATCCAGCAAAGTTGGGTTTTAAATCATCAGGGTAGAGATCTGTGCTACTGGTTTGTCTTGTTATTTTCCATGTTGACCTCTGCTACCTTTATCTACGTCATGCTCCTTTAACTTTACTGTTTCAGAGTCTCACAGACAAGAGCTAACAGTGAAATACTAAACCTTGACCACATATATGTCAAGGCAGTGGGTACTCCAGACTCTATAAAACAGTGAATCAAGGCCTCCAAAGATTATCACAGCTTAAAATCAGAAGAGTTTTAAAACAGCAACAATAAAAACATGATTTCCTTTTTATTTGTCTCTTGCAGTTCAAGACTTCATTATTCAGGTTTTGCCAGCAGCTGTATGAGTGCCAGATTACTTTTTTTTTTCTTTTATTTTCTTTTAAATGCACAAATTCTTATTTAATCAGCAGAGGAACAGGAAGGATTCAGGAAGAACAACAAAGAACACAAGCATCACAGTCAGCTCCCAAAATTGATAACCATGGGCCTGACAGAGAGGTCCCTCAAGCCCTACTGCAGGATCCACATACTACAGCAATAATCATATTTGTGATAAAGATCACTACATTTTGTCTTTCCTGTTTCTTAACAAGTTTCATGTCTGACTCACTGTAGGGTTTATTGAGTTCAGGGATGTTAGGCCAGTGTACAACTGCAGTTAAACAGCTATGAATCATACCTTCTGTGTGCTCCTTACTATAGCCCTAACACTTTATAATGTTGTCTAGATATTCAAAAAAATGATTTACTCAAAGCATGGATTCTATTTCATTTTTATTAAAACTGGCTCTCTGCCTAAACTCTTGGCATTTTAAAGAGTGAACTTAGGGTAGAATATACTGCTTTATTTTGAACATTTGTTACCTCTATTGATCTGCTCAGGTAAAAGCACAGAGTGAAAGGTCTTTATTATTGATATGGAAAATATTACTTATCTGTTGTTTTTCAGTCCACAAGCATCCGTCACCTTCCCCTTGATAAATTCCTTTATGTCCTCCTTGTTCTGGACTTTGAAATCTCATTCATATTTATTTGGGGTGGTACCAGTCTTTTTCCATAAAGCTGAACTAACATTACAGCACTTTCTCCGGTCTAACTCCTGAATATCATCATTTTGAAGGAATGCAGCTTGTTGTGTTCACCCCCCTCTTTTTCTGCGGCTTTAGGGGCGATGGGTTCCTGTAACAATGCCAGAGCCCAGTGGCAACTGGGGAGCCCTGCAGGACCGGAATCTTTTTTGGAATGCACGGGAGCATCGATGTGTACTCCACCAAAAACAGGCATATCTTCCACGGGAAAGTCAATTGACAGCAAATATTGTTGTACACAGCTTTGATGACTGCTGCTCACACCAGCCAGCCAAGCTGGCTGCAGGATAGGGAGCAGTGCAGAGGAGCTCAACGCCTGCCCAGAATTTGTGCGAGTAACACCATGGCTAACGGCTAATGATTTTTCTGTTTTGCTTTTCTGTCTGACACTTGATATCTCTGGTCGTGTATCTGACAGTTCCAGGGGAGCAAGTAATAATTCTTATACCTAACACAAGCATCGTGACCTGGCCATGGCCCAGTAAAGTTTGCTCAGTGCCTCCACCATGCAAAGGCTGTGGTGCGAGTGCCCTTTGTGCTCCCGGACTTGCGAGGCAGAACAAGCGTCCCAAGGTTTTCGGTCAGTGCATGGCTGTCGTGTTTCATTTGGCCTGCTACACATCAAGGTGATGTCTTCAGCAAGTGCATTTTACTAAGCCATTTGTTGATTTCTGCTTTCTAATTCCACCTGCTGGGCCCCAAACTATCACTGCGTCGGTCACTAGGCCACATAAAAATTAACTGGCTATTCCTTATGTCTTGGCATAGTTCTTGTTAGGGTTGTTAGCCCTGATAAGGGTTATAGATTATCATTTATCTTTGTGTGTTCTACGTGTATGAGCATGCATTCGGGCAGGTTTTTATTAGTCCTGTCCTTCCTGTCTGGACTGCATGTGTATATGCATGTGTTTATGTGTTTGCATATTCAGGTTAGCATAATCTGTCACTGAACAAACCAGCTGTACGCGTCTGTGTGCATGCAAGGTGGATAATGCATTCATCTGTTCATATATGTACAGTACATGCCTTTCTGGGCTGCGTGAAGATGAGCTAATGCTGTAATTTGTTCTTCTGCATGCAAGATGCCTCTGTCTGCATGTTAATGTTCCTCAGCAACTTGCCATTTGAATCATACATTATGTAAGGAAGGCAACACTGCTTCCCAGTGGAGAATATTTATTTTAGGTTTTCGTTTTCTGAAATGATTTCAAGATGATGCTCCACCATTATGCGGGAAAAAAAAAAAAAAGTGTTTTGACTGAGTGAACTATTTATCGAGATTGCGAGCAATGCTAAACATGGCGCTTCAGGTCATTTCTGAATTCAGTGGGTGGGATCCGTCTCTTCTAATATTAACTGTCCTCAAATCAGCCTAGTCTAAGCCAGTTCTTTCTGCAGTGAGTGGAAGAAGCCCAAGTCCCTGCAGTGAGTGTCTTTATAGACATCCCATATTAAAGCAATTGGGCGGATGGGCTGTCTCAGAGCAGGTATTTGTCGCTTTCTAATGGAGGAGGAGAGCTTTATGTCTTTATCCTAGGACTCCAGAAAAGCCAAAATAGCTTAACAGAACCTATCAGTCTTTCTCTTTATATATTTAATGGTCAGATATGCATGCAAGCAGTTTTTAGGCATGGATCAGTCTAGACATGGACCAGAGTGGATGAAAGGCATGAATGAGCTAGGAATATGTGAACTACAAACAGCACAGACATTTAATAGCCTGGATCCTAGATGGAAATCTGAACAGAGGAACACAAAACTAACCCCAAAGCCAATGAAATCCCCCTGAATTTCAGGGGGTTGAATCCAGTCCTACAGGTGAAAGATGATTGTGTTGCAGATGATGAAATCCTCTGCCTTTAGAGCTCTCCCCAGTAGACCGGCAAGGCCAGGCAATATTTGTATTAACCTGGGGTCGCTGTGCAGACAAACACAAAACTGCAGTGCTATCTCATTGATAAGCTTCAGAATTTAAAGGAACAATCCTCCAAAGGGTAATGGTGAGTAAAAACAAGACCCAGGAAATAAACAACAAATACCCCTTTTTAAAGTGATTTTCCCATTTCCCTCCCAATCCTCTGCAGTATCTTCGGAAGGAAAGATGGCAATCCTAGGCAAAACCTGCTTTATTGGTCATCTCGTAACTAATGAACCATAAAACAGGCACAGATTCAAACTGAGCATAATACCCAGTGGAACTAATTCTCTGTGGTTTTGCCCTCATTAAAAGAGAACTGAAAGTCTGTCTAACGCAAGACTCAGATTTGAACAAAAAGGAATGATATGAACTTTTTAGCCTTGCTACCCTTGGGACTATCAGTAAGTCTGTTGGCCTGGAGAAGCACATTTATTTATAGAAGAGAAAGTTTATTTACGAGTATCAAGTTGCTAATATGCATAAAATTTTACAGAAATGGGCTCTTACTATGTACCAAACCTCTCTGTTTGAGATGGATTCTTTACAAGTGATCAGTGTCCCATGGCACTTGCAGTTTATCTTTATGCAGGGTACCAGAATGACACAATTCAAGGAACTAACTGCCAGTGCATATTTTTAAGGGGTGAGAGCCTTGTTAAGTGTGCGAACTTCAAGGGGCTTTGGGTGGAGATGGATCTAATTCCATGTTTTGGATGAATGTTTTGGATTTGGCTGATTTTACTGTTCTCAATATGGAAATACTTTGGATTAATACATTTTAGGGCAATAATACCCAGCCTCTCTTACGCATGCTTCATAGTTGTAGCCTTTTATTATCCACTCTTTTTGCCCTCTCCTTGATCATTCCATGACCTGTGACTCCTTGGCATCCCTGCCTTCGGAGATCTATAGCACTATATTTCCTTACCACCAAACAGCATGTCCTTTCGCTCTGAGATTTGAACTTGGGAGTGGAAAAAAATCAGACAACATAAATAAACCACACAGTTCTTTCTCTTCTGTTCATCAGACCCAGCAATACTTCGTCCCTCTCTCACGTATCTTATCTTTAATGTTGGCATGCTTCGCTATGGAGGCTCGCCTTGTGGGTTGGGAACTATTGCTTTTCGTGATGACTTGTTACTTTTTTGTCTCCTGTTTATCATGTCTGAGCTAACTCAACAACTTTCAGTAGCTGCCAGACTGTCAACACAGGAGCCGGCGTTTTCTGTGTACAGAACAAATGTAGTAATAGCTTTCAAAGCACAGTGTCTGAGAGCCTGCTGCTGTTTCCCTCCCCTCCACACCAGATATGCCCTGGCTTTTCCTGGAGGGCTCTTGTTGCAGGAATGAGGGGGAATCAGCTTCCTGGCCCACTTTTTTATCTTTTTCTGCTGAGCCTGCCAGCTTGGGTTCTGTGGCGGTTGTGGTGTTGCGATGTGGCTTAAAGCAGACCCGCAATGACTGATTCCCATCTGGTTCTGAACAGCTGTCAGCTGGAGACGCATGCCAATGTTCATGGAGAAGTGCCTGTTTGCACCGCGCGTTCATGTTGGCGTTCACACGTGTGCAGCTTCAGAGATGGCTGCCGGGAATCACCCAGCAGCTCTCTTCTCGCTGCGAACGTGCATGCAGAACACCTCGCTTAAACATCCAGGGTGCTACGCATTACTGTTTGCAAGCAATAGCTTGGGTTGCTATGGTGTACCACATAAAAGGCTACATTCCTGTGTGGGTCAAACTATTTCAGGGAACTAGGCAGCATAGCTGGAGAAACATTTTATTTGGTTTTGCAGAGGGATCTGGGAGAGCTGCCAGCTCGATATGTTGATTAAGAACCAGAAATGACCATGATAAGTCCAGCTTTCCCTTACAGTATGACCCAACACCGAAAACATCAGCTACAACGTTTATATCTGGTCTTCACATATGTACCATGTCAGACCTTTAGGGTAGTTTTTCTTCAAGCATAGCATGTGTTCAAGACGTATAGCAGTATCTAGTGCAATACCTGCATGTCGCATAACCACAAAAAGGAAACGAGCTTGAAGCTTTCCCAAAAAGGAAATGTTCAAATAAAATAAAAATGTTCAAATAAAAATGAATATGCCATTCTTACAGCAGGTCAGTTTAGATGTCCACCTAAGGATTATTTAGGTGAGTGGATGGAAGCAATGGCACTAAATAAAAGGCAGCATATGTTAAGAAATACAGCTGCTTGTTGGTGTTTCTGAACAAGCCTTTTGTGAAGTTTTAGTTACCTCTGGAACCACCTGGGTAATGGGACCAGCTTTCCAGCGCTTGCTATTGCCCATCTGGCTATGGGGCTTTGTGTGCTTGGCCAGGACCTCACAAGTTTGGGACTGCTGGTGTGTGCCATTTAACCAAGGAGAGCAGCTGTTGCCTATCGCGGAGCCAAGATCTCGTCCAGTTCCCCACCGTGAGCTCGTCATATGAGCCATGACCATGATGGAGATAATAACATTTGCCCTTCTTTAGAAATTAATTTGTTATCTGCCAAAGAGAAGGGTCTTTTCAAATGCAAACCCTGATGCTTTTATTTATTAATAGATATTGTGCCAGAGTCACCAATCTGCTCTTAATGCCTAATGCTGCTCTGAAAACACAGAGATGCTCCCTGCGAGATTTAATCCAGCCGTTAAATGGAGGCCTATGGCTGCTTTGCGATATTAGAAGCAGAATGAAACAGCCAGATTTTAGCTAGCAAGAGCCCAAGCTCAATGTTTCCCAGCCTATTACTCCCTAAAACTTGAGCAGATGTTAAACTGCCTATGCAATTTTGACATGAGCACCACTGTTTAATACTGACTTAGAAGGCTGGACTTCTCAAAATACTAAAAGAATTGGTTATTCTTGTAAAATACAGGGTTTTTGAGGTAAACCCAGCATTTCATATAGGAATATTTTTAGTTAACTACTTAGGACTCATGACGGTAGCTGCTTTGTGTACTGGTGAACACAGCTCTAGACTAGCAGGGTTCACCTGATTTGAACTAACCCAGACTAACTGGGTTCACCTGACCAGTACTTCAGACTAAACTTGCTTTCCTGGAGTCTGGCTCAGCTCTATCCCAGTCTTTTTTTTTTTTTTTAAGGGAAAACATGCAGCAAACAAAGCAAACAACAACAAAAGCTCCTTTCAAGGACAGTGTTGCCCAGGCTTGATTCATCTGCAATGCAAGGTTTAGTAGGAATTTTGCTTTTCTAATTTTGTGCTATTCCTGTTCTCTTTACGGCTGTGCTTTCATGGTGTGAAAAGTCTTGCGCAAAGCAGAACTTTGCTGGATCCGTCTCTCTCAGGAGAGTGCTTTTTTAGATTACTTTCCTGCCGTTACTTGCAGTAACAGATAACTTTCTGAAACAATTCTATGAAAATGCAAGTGGAGGGCACGTTTCTGCAGGGGCTGACAAACGTGTGTTTTGCCAGGGTGAAATGCAAGTGGAAGTAACTTCTCACATGCATTTTTGCTATGATGTCAGTTGTTCCCCTGACGTTTCCATCTGTTTATTTGTATTTCTCACATTCAGCCTATTCATGGAAGCATCATGCGGGCACACGTATAGTTGGGTGCAGCCCTCCTTCCCTCGGAAGCCGCTGCCAGTAGAGCAGAGGGGCATTGCCGGGTGTCTAGGGAGGTGTTTTCCAAGACGCCGGCGGGATCGCTGCTGCTCCGCGAGGCGAGGGGGCGTTTTGCCGCGTTCCGAGCCGCGCTGCAGCGCTGCGGCCGGGAGGTGGCGGCGTCGCGTTGCGCTCGGCCCGGCCCGGCCCGGCCCGGCCCCGGCCCCGGCGCGCTTCCCAGCGCAATTCCCGCTCGCCCTGGCGGAAAATGCAGTCTCTGGTGCTCTAGCTACACACCCGTGCGCAGGTGAGCTCAAACAGACAAAGAAGCAAAAAACAACCCCTCGCCCCCCTTTGCACCGAAACATTTCTTGTGTCAGCGCTCTGTCCTAAACCTCTCTCAAGTGTGACCACATCACAAGGGAGAAAAGGCTCCTGGTCCACCCAAATTTGCTTCTGTTGTTGCTTTTGTGGGTGAAATGCACCCACAAAAGAAAGAAAAAGAGGTTACAGCAAGACAAACGGCATGTGAGGAGTGTTAAGCAGAGTGACCATGTTTTGATAGACGAAGGTCTAATTTTCAGCTGGTTTAGATCAGTATCTTGAGTAAACTTAAAAAGAGGGTCACTGGAGCAAGCTATGAGAAAAAAGAAGGAGTAAACCCTGTTTGTCTTGCTCCAATTAGTAATTCCTTTTAATGATGCTATCCCTTACTATGGGGTGGGATTTTCCTTGGCTTAGTTCAGTTTCCATTGAAGTAACTTGGAAAATTCCAATGGGTTTGGTGGAAACAAATTCAAATAATCTGGGATTCTCTGAAATGTGCTTCCTTTTCAAGGAACATCACTCCTTTGAGATCCAGAGAGTTCTACCTTTCATAGAAGTTTTATGTAGAAAATGTAATACATCAGAAGTAAAGCATAATGTAAATGAGCTTATACACTGAGCTACCTACTCAAAAAGGTTAAATTGCACAGCATTTTAAATAGCTTGCATTAGTATTCTTTGGTCCTTTATTTCATATATTTGTCTGACATTTGTAATTTATTGAATAATCCAAGTTTCCCTAGTTTAATTCATTGTCTCCAAGGAGTTGACATTCAGCAAATTTGGCTCACTGTCTTAAAGACAGATTTCTGCTTTTTTGTAAGCAAATTCCTGAAATAGGATATGCTTCTTCAGCTTTTGTACCTTCACATCACAGCTGTGAATTGACAGAATCACACGGAAAGCAAAGCTATTTTCGGGTGTCTCCCCTGTCAATAAAGGAAAATATTCCTCTTGCAAATGAAAACTGTTTCTCTTCTGCATGAGTCATGACTCTGCTTGTATGCACAGAACGAACGATTTCCAGCTTCTCAGGCTTCCACTGGCATTTGGGAGAGGCTTCAGCCAGCCAAGATCCAAATGTGGAAACTAAATATGGTCATAGGGTTACACTCCCATTTTTTGCCCGTTACTCAGGCTCATGTATGCTGTATTTCAGTGCCTACTCCTTTTCTGCCCCTCTGCAGTGACAATTTACTCTGCGGTTAAAGCTATTAAGATCTTAGAGGGCACCAATTACACTAGAGGAGTGTATTTCATATTCTGTTTAAGAGTAGGCATAAATAAAAAAGACCTAATATTGATGCTGGAGGGAAACGTATTGCTGGATACCTTTATAAAGCTCCATGCTAGAGGGTTGCACCAACTTCCAGCCGTAGTAATTGCTGCAGCTTTCATGGCAGAACCTGCCAAAAATAGGAAAACAAGAGGGAGAGAACATGTTATTTTTAAACAAAACAGCCTGTGTATTTTCAGCAACAAGAAGTCAGAGGGACATTTTTTATAATTATATACAACAGCAAAAGAGGTATGATGTCATGGGAGCCAGGAAAATGCATCCTAAATTATACTACATTTTAGTGCGGAGCTTCATCAGACAGCCAGTGTACATTTAGGTACCTGTAAGCGTGTTCAGCCCCTGCTTGCGACCCATCAGAATGTGTGACTGTACAAGTGCAGTGATGAACATGAACTAACAAACAGGGGTGTTTTAGCTGTATAGTGCTCTCGCGGGGTGAGACGGGGACGGTTCATGTCGCTTTGCTCTCCCCATGGGCTCTCATCCCCTTCTTGGGTACCTCATGTACCTGCATGGGAGGAGGGAAGAGCCTGGTCTCTCCCTGCAGGGCTGGATTCGACTTCCTGAATAACTCGATGTTCTCCGTTTGCCTTAAAACTATTGCAAGCCGTGCAGAAACACAAAACTTCAGGTATTCATCGGGGCAGACGTACCATTCGCTTTGTTCACAGCTCCCACATTCAGCCTCCATTCAAGATTTGTTATGGACTGGTGAAAGCACAGTGCTGAAAAGTTTCTGTTTTCCCTTTTCTGCAAGGCATTTACCTAATGCTAAATGCGTAAGTATGCCAGTGAATTCCGTGACACTATGTATGTGGGCTTCTTCTCGGTCCCTGGCTGGATTACCATTTTGTTCGGGAGATGTTTTGTTAGCTGATGACTTATTTTTGCACTGTCCAACCTCAATTTGACTTCATGGTTTACTTCATCACCTCTGTCAGGAACTAGATCCAAGTTTTGTATAGAATAGCTGTGACAACTACGTGTATTAGCAGACTTGAACTGGAAGCATTTGATTGATAGAAAATTTTCACTCAAACTTTTCAGATTGCAATGACTCTTTGTGCAGTTTTTTTAATTGTAAGATTCAAGTTAAAAAAAACTCCACAAAATAAGTCATTATAATTTTTATTAGAAAAACAAGGAATTTCTATGAGAACTGCCACCCTTTAGAGAGCCACAGATTTTGGAATTCACATCAGAACATATTAATTGTGACCAAGTTACTACTCAGTGGTCACTGAAGCTTTTATACAGCGTCCTCCAGTATCTCCAGTTTCAGTCTTGTGTCCATACAATGCAAAATTGTCAGAAAAAGGCTATCCGTGTTAGAAGAGTGAAACAGCAGCTTATTTCTTTGTCTCTAAGAATCAGTTCTTTGAGGAGACACTTTTGCATGGCAATATGAAGGCATTTTCATTTCAACTGTGAGTACGAATATTTATCCTGGAAACAGGGAACTTGTTTTGTGAGAAGTATTCTATTTCATGCCGCTTTTCAAGACATCAAACTCTCTTCAAAAGTATTCAGAGCTTTCCTGGTGCCAATTATTTGCACCTGTCACATTCTTCATGCGTATTTAGGTTTGTCTTTTCAGAACCCATGGTTAAATCACTGGTTCTTTCATAATGCTCCTAGGAGATGTATATTCTGCTTCAGAAAGTCATTTGGCATTTTTATATATTGAAATTAAATAGTCAACATTGTCACATCTACTGCTACTCACCTGGACCGAAACCGTACTTTCATTGATAGCAGTGCTTTGTGAACAGGACAGCTGAGTTGAGAGCGATTCTGAGTTTGCATGGATTAATTTAGAGACAAATTTGACACACACATTGTTCATAGGGCCAATGAAAGTAACATTATACAGGGAAAGAACTAGATCTAATACCTGTGTACCTATCTAATCTAATACCTAACTGATAGGCTTGAAAACTAGCACTAGAACTCCATCGACAGTAATGAAATGATTATCTGCTACTTATTCACTGGTTTAAATGTGGTCAGTTGCCCACAAAAGATTGGGTTTTTTTGCTTCTACTTAGAGTTCACAGAGAGAGACAAAAATGAACACAAGTTCCATCCAGGAGAAAGATATTTAATATTAAACATGGAATTACAGAGTGATTTTATTTGCATTATGCTTCCTAACCAGAATAACCTACATGACATATTGGAAACTTGCTCAAAGCGCATTGATGCTTTGAAATCAAAAGAGGAGAAAGAATAAAAACAAGAAAGAAATTAGGATAAGAGACTTCCTTTAGTATTTCTGCACATTTTTGACCTTCTGCAATGTCTATAGGCACTGTGATGAGTTAGTTTGGAGGTCTGCTGTAGTGAGGGCAACAGCTTGAGCTGAAGCTGCTCTATATAGCAGCAGGGCCTGTGGGTTCCTGTCAAGTCTTCTTAAACAAGTAAGGTACAGCTGAGCTTCCCCAAGGGCTAGTGATATGCCTGGGCAGATAAATGAATTCCTAGATATAGTGGCAATGTAACCACTGATAATTAAGTAGGGTGAAGGAGTAGCAGGAACCATAGTAATGACAGTCAGTTACTGAAAGAAGTATCATTGCTAGGGCTGTGAAACTATGTCAAAGGTTTAAAGAAAAATACAGGATGGCACTTTTTGACCATTATTATTAAAACCTTTTTTTAAATTATCATTGTTAATTCTTCACAGGTTTATTTTACTTTCCCCATATACAGACTCGATCTTGTAAAAGAGAAACACTGTTTATCAAGAAAGTCGGGGTTCAAGCTTGCCCAAAACTCAAGACAGGGAGTCAAACTGGAGTGTTTTGTAAGTGTTAGGAGGAACCCCTCTGTGTGCAAGATCAGGTCTTGCTGTTACCAGCAACTGGGATGCTCTGAGCTTTCCTTGCTAGTCCATGAATCAACAGGTCATAGATAGTAAAAATTTATTTACCTATATTAGATGAATATCCACCAACAGTTGTCACAGTATAATTTCAGTCATAATGTTTGAGTCAAGAATGGAAAGAATAAAGTGATACATGTAGAGCTTCAAATTTTTGAGACAACTCTGCAGAAAGTTTTTACCCATTACAGTGTAGAGCTCAGTAGATCAGGATTTAACCTCCTTGTACTGAATACTGCTATTTGGTCAGACAATTCCGCAAGAGAGGCACAAATCTGTGTTTTAGTGACTTTCTCAAAGGCTACTGGTTAGAGATGTTTCAAGAAATGTTAACTGTAGAAATGATTCTCCAAAGATACTCAAACTCATACCACAAGACCAAATCCTGTTAAAATAGAAGAAAAACAGTTCCAGGTTTTTGTCCCTGGACATCTTTGTTTCATAGGATTCTTCACACTGTGTCAGATACTTGCTATAGACATACGAGATAAGATGAAAAATTGTCAAAGTACAAATAAAATTTGGCAATGCCTGTCTAAACCTGTAAGAACTTGTATGCTCTATTCTGTTGTCAGATACTATTGTTGGGAGACTTACTGTCATGTAGTGAACCTAGACAACAGTGGAGGATTTCTGTAGGTGGGATAGATCATATTCACAAAATGAGTAGCCTGGTAAGTCAACACATGCTTAGCCCAGTGGACATCTGTGCGTTATGGATCCCCAGCACATTCAGGACTGCCTGCAGACTGTTCTTGCTTCCTGAGTTTGAGTCCTGCCTGCAACTTTCAGTGATTCCCCAGCATGGTTCTCAGTGTGCTCTTGTTATCCTTCCTCAGAGTATACCTCTTCCTTTTGATATACCTCTTCCTTTTTTCTTTTCTTTTTTTTTCTTTTTTTTTGAATTTTAGCACCAAGGTTCATTCCATTTCGCTCTTTAGTTTCCACATCACCTTTTTTCACTATTATTTTCTGCCAGTAGGGTTTCTGGCAACATGCACATCTGGCAAACTACATCTGGAGCTCTGGTTGCTAGAGATGGGCATGCTGAATGTTTTGATGAGTAATAGTCACAGATGAACGCCTCCATTCTGACAGCTGCCAAAAAGTTATACAACGACAGATCCTTTGGTGCTTTAAAGGTTGTCTCTGCTGATCCTCAAGTGTAAGGCATATTTTGTAGGTCAGAATAACTAGCCAGGAAAATATTGTTACTGCCCAGATGTGCTGATGGGTACCCACCTCCTGGATAAATGATCAAAGATGTGATCATGCAAAATTGTCATATGAGGGTGCCAAAACCCCATATGCCCAAACTCCCAAGGGAAACAGTCAGTCTGTAGAGAACAGAACAACCTTCAGCCTAGACCCCCACTCTTTCAAACTATGGAACAGAATTATTTGTAGAAGTGTTGGGACTGGAGAATATGACCGTAATTGGAAGCTGCTTTTACTCCTCTCTGCACTACCGAGAGCTTGCTGGAAGAGAAAACCTGCTCTGAAGAGTTTAGGCCATAGACGGGTGCCGCGATGGTCAGACAGTACCTGTCAGGCAACCAGGTACCTAACTGGAAGCCATCATGACCTCTTGTTAAAGGTCTACAGCTAGTTCCTGGGCAGCACATGAGGAAAGCAGACCATATGCAGAGGGAACCCTAATAGTTAGCAAACTGCCCCGTGAGCTGCTCACGCTTACAGTAGGGAGTGCAGCGGGGAGAGTTTAGCTCCCCTCTGTTTCAGGAAGCTCACTGCTTGACTGAGAGCCTCAAGGAGGTATTTCTGAGCCCGTGTTAGTGTCCCTGGGAATGCCAGTCACCTTGAGTTCCCAAAGAAGACGAAGGCAGGCAGAGCAGCATCTCATCTGTAGGTCCCAGCTGTGCTTAGGTGTGACTGCGCACCTTTACTGTCAGTTTTGCTGGCAATTATGTGCCAGTAAACTCTGCAGATCAGGCCTCTCTAGAGTTATGTAAATTCGGGTTTTCAAAGTAAAAACAGATAACAGTATTGAGCCTAGGGCCTTTTGTGAATTCTTTCTGGACACGGCAATAAAATGAGCCTTTCACAGGGTTATGTAAGGAACAAAACTAAGGCCATATGCAAGGACACAGACTAGTGACTAGGATCTAATTACAGTCTTCCCACTTTCACTGTCTTTGGTAAAAACAGTTGTAAATATGTGCATTTAGATATTGTCATAGATATAAAATGTACAATGTTTTACCAGTCTGCTACAAGAAAGAAAGGCAGGATATGCTAGTTGAACTATACGGTTGAAAACCTAATTAAAGGTATTAGAGAAGGAAGCAAGATGGGAATAACATAACCTGTAAAACATGACATCAGGTAAGATGAATGCAAAATAAAATCTAGTAAGACAAAAGTGAAGATGACAGAGATCTTCTAGTTTGGCAGTGACTTTTACTCTGTACTTCCCTCCTCTTCCTCTGGAGGCAAGGCAAAAAGGAAGAAGGTTACAGCAGTTGCCTGAGACAATAAAAGCAAGCAGTTGAGAGCAATTCTAGTTTAAATTGAGAGAGACAAAAGTTGGCTTAGATGGAGTCATGGAAATTCTCCATCATTAACAAAATCTTTTGGCTTGTAATTACACCTTTTGGCAACCTGATTAAAAAAGAATATTTCAAACAAGTATTATGTAGAGTACATATTCCTCTGCTCTTAAACAGCCAGATAGAATGAACCACAAAATCAAGTATTGCACTCTCTAACTATAGCATTTCTCAAAAACTGGCTGCTCTAGATTGTTTAGACTGACCACTTGGCTCCCCCACACCTGATCCCTGGGTGCTCAGAGGGAAACAGATCAAGTTAAATGGCATAGTTTAAGAACCAGCAGCATCCAAGAGAGTGTTTTGGTGCATGTTGAAAGCACCGTTGAGTCCCTATGAAGCCACGTCTAGCAGCATAAGATTATTTAAACTACATTTGTAGCCACAATAGGCAATTGTCTGATGCTATTGCCTCCTAAGCTTGTTATAGGCAGGCACAGATCTTGGTATAGGATATATCAGGACTGTGGTATTGATCTTGAGTATTACTGTGCAGGAGCACCAGCCTGAGATTCACCCACAAAACATGCCTGTGAATGCTGCCTGGAGAAGTGCTATGGTCAGTGCAGTGAGTAATAAGTCAAACGTGCACATTCCTCTCAGGAAGAGTCTTGGCAATGTGACATTATAAATGGTTAAGATGGATAGTTGTGTCTGTCCTAAATCTGTCAGGCTCTTTTCAAAAGAAAGATGTTTTTGAATACTGGCATGCTCATTTGCTTTACTTTTTCATTGCAATCATCAATTTACTTTTCATAATCTTCTTTTGAATTTTCTCCTAATTCCTCACCCAAGACATTCATTGCATTATTTGCTGCCATTGTACTATTAAATATCACTAAAACACTGTTCTGCTATTGGAAAACATGTATCAGATCATTTTATACTGATTTTTTCACCTGAACATTAAAATGTGTCTAATAGATTTGTAAGTAGAATTGTAATAGCTTACTATTGGACTATAATGGACTTTTATGTATTAGGGTAAAGGTGAGACAGGTATTGTGCAATAGCTGCAAAGAGAAGGACTGCTCTGTCACAAGTTGTGTCTGTGTATGGGTGGGGAAAAGTTGTCATTTCCTAGTTACATGTAGTGAATACTTAGGTTAAAACAAGCTTCCATTAGGAAAAGTTCCATTTTCTCCACAGTCAAAAGGAAAACTTTAAATGATTTTAACTGGAGAGCTATCAGAGCAATCTGGCACTGCATTTTAAATGGCCAAGGTCTTTTATGTAGAATGAATTACAAGCATTCCTTTTATTATGATATTGTTCTATTTATTGGATCTTAAGTCTCTTCATAGGTAAATAGCATTATTTTCATTTGAAATATAGAGAAACTGAGAAAGAGAAATCAAAAGAATTTGCCTAAGGTCTTTATTAAACACCTTTGCTAGTCCTTCTGCTTATTTACTTAGTAACAGAAAATATTTATTTGTAAAAAAATATTTTTTTCTGGGAGGAAACAGCTGGATATTGTGACATAGATTAGTGTTCTGCACAGTCTTTCCTGAGAAACATGACATAGCTTCTTCTACCGTTATCAAGAAATATTAAGATTGGCTTCCTAGTAACATGAGATTTGTTCACTTGATTTTCTAGGAATAAAAGTCAGACAGGAGCTATCATTAAACATCTTTTATTATAGTCTTTAATGTACATGCAGAATAAAAAAAAAGTGTCAGTTATGTCTGTAAGCATATAACAATGAAATAAATGTCTTTGATCAGCAATGTATTTGGATTAGGGACTAATAAATCTAAGTGAACAGACATCTTTCAGGATATACAGTTTATATGGTAAATCAAGAAGGTTTTTTTCAGATTGATTTTCCTCATAAAATATTTCTTGTTTACAATGTTGCTTGTTTTTAATACTGTAAAACTCTGTAATAGTACACTCTCCATTATGTACATAGAAAAACATAAAACTCTATCCATACCAGTGTCTGTTTTAAATGCAAACAATAGTAGTTAATATGTTTGTAACTTCTGTGTGCACCCTCCCAACCCCCCCATTAAAAAAATGCAGCATTTTCTACACAATCATCAATGCTTTGGCAGCAATTGAACCGAAGGCACTCCTGTGTTAGGTAAAGCGATACGTGGGGTATCAGCACTAATTTTAAAAGCTGTAGGTGTACCAGGCAGCTCCATGCTCTTTCCAAAGGCCACATCTTGCATTCTCAGAGGTCAAGAACCATTTTGTCATAGATCCCAACTGGAGCAGGCTCAGACCCCAGTTAGGTTTACAATAAAGCTGGTGAGCCTCACAACTATTTTTACAAATGCTTCATGCAAACCATATGAGGATACACACAGTATCTCTGAACACAGTACTGTCCTGAGGGCAAAAAGCTCTTGTAGGTCACAGCATCAGAACGTGTTGCAAAGGCTATACATTCTAGGCTTTGCACTTTGCAACATATGAGTTTCACACAATACCCTCCATTTAAGACTTGTTGCAGCTCAGCTAAAGAAAAAGAAAAAGAAAAAAACACAATGTGAAGTTTCTAAATCATCTCTTGAGATGGATTAGTTTAGACTCGGTAAGCATCAATTCTCCAGAAAACATTCTGCGGACTCTGTGTACTAGTGTCATGCTGACATCTGCTGATAGGAAAATGTTTAAAGCTCACAGGAAATTTTCTCTCAGAGGCAGCTCCTTGGCGTTATGTGGCTTGCTTTTGGCACACCTCAGTTTTCTTTGCAACTCAGGGTTATCTCTGGCATACTTGATATATGTATTTATATGAATATTTGGGAAAAAAAGCATATGAGATAAACACCTAAATGCTAAGGGTTGTGTCATAAGTCACAGTCAGGAAAACATTTCCATAATGACCAGTTTTAGTTTTCAACTTCAGTTTGCCTTCACAGTTCTAGCAAAGGTAGAAAAACAACTGGTTACAAGCTTCCAAAAGTGAGAATCAGATAGAAAGTCACTAACTGAAGCTTTATTTGGACACAAACACTTTCATATGTCAATGTCTTCAACCTGATAAAGTGTTAGATTTTCAAAGCATACATTAGTTTAAGCAATTTGTTTACTTGACTAATTTATTCACAGAACACCATATCTGACCATGACTCTAAATGGCTGTGGTCATCTGACAATACAATAGAAAAAGAACATTCTGCTAAAAACCTGCCAGCTTGTCATGTTCATTCTGCTGCAGTAGCTGTACACTCTTTGGCCACAATGGCTTTATAAAGTTGGAAAGCACTTTTGTAGTTCTTCAACACCGCTGTGGATTTTGCTTACAAGGAATGAATGACAGGATAAAAAGGAATCCAACAACAGCATATCAGTCTCTTAGCTGTCAGTAAGATGATATGCAACCAGTAAGGAAGAATAGCAATTTAAGGTTAGTTTGAAAGGTAGATTTAAGGGGGGAAAAAAGCAAGTAGTCCAGTAGGAATAAACAGTAGAAAAGGACACTGAGCAAGTGATTGTTTTGGGCCACTCTATCCACCACCGGTTGCTGCATGTTGCTTTGGAAAACTTGAAACTTGCACCAAAAAACTCCAAATGAAACAAAATACCCACTCTAGGCTGATGACTTTCCTTGAAAGGTCCCTCAAATCTCTTTCCGTACTGTGGCTCGGATGCTGCTGAACATTTTGCCTATAGCCTCAAAGAGTGGGTCGCAGAACGTGTGGATGCAGATAGAGTAGACACGGCTAATGCACTGGATCTCAATCAGGTAGCTCCTTATGCAAGGCACCACGGCCCAGATGTGCAGGAATGACAAAATGGCAAAGTAGATGCCCCAGATGAGAGCCATGGGAATGCCAAAGATTGCTGACAGTAAGCGATAAAACCAGTATTTTGTTACAGTGAAGGTGGTGAAACTGGCCTTCCAAATCCCATCAAAGCTGTGTGTTCCCTCTGGCTCAGCAATCACATCTTCAAAATCAATCTGCAGCAAAGAAGAGCACAAAATCAGGTCAGGTGGACACTCAGCAAGTGCAGCTTGCAGAATCCTCTCTCCTGCAAAGCAGTGGCTCCCTGCAGCCAAATGCTGAAGCTTGGACATCCTCCATCACAAAGTGAGGCTCATTCTAGCATGCTGTCTAAGACATCAATTAGCCTTATTGTTTTCTAGTGACTATCAGGAAATACAGATAATTAACTCAGAATTAGTCATTTAATGTTAGATAGAGATGAACTCACTGTAGATATGACTATATTTTCCTTCTCTCCTAGAGACTTAAGGGTATGGAATGACCCTAAAGTCTACTTGAGGGGAAGGCCGGGTGAAGAAGGTCATCATGTGTCACTTGTCTTAACTTAACCTTTTCAGATCTTTCCAAATGGAATGGAAGTAGTCACTTCCATCTCCAACATACATCAATAAAACAGGTAAATAAAAAAAAAATCTGGGTTTTCCCATCCTTTTCTGTATACAGTTCATGGATTTTGACAGTGAATAATGTTGAGGTAGCTATTTAAATATATACTTTGAAACAGGCATAAATAGTTTTAAGCAGTCTGAAAAACAAAATACTAGATTTTCATCTGCATCAGGTGGAGCTCCTCTTCAGTCAAAGGGTTAGGGATCTGATCAGCAGTGCTAAACATAAGGAGGCTTTTCATATTAAAGTCATTTTGTCCAAACATAACCTGTTTATGTGATAGCAATGTTCATGAAAGACATGCCAGATTAACATAGTAATATTTAGAAGAAACATACTCTTTCACATATTTCATAGTTTTGATTATTATTCATAGCTCATCCAAAATGTCACCCAAGGAAGCAGTACATTCCAACGTGCATATTTTACTGGTCTCTGTTGAAATACTGAGCTCTTCAGGAAGCTTAATTGTCATAATATTTCTATTAGAAAATTAACAGAATTGTCATGATTGTTCAACTCCATGTCACACAAACATGTGTTTGATATAACCCACGACACAGGATATTTAATTTAGTCAGGACAACAAAATTGTATAGGCACTGCATTGAATAGGAAAAAGATTGTCACAATATGTAAGAATAGTACTCTTCTGCAAAACAAAACAAAACAAAAATCCCCCAAAATCTAAATGATTGTATAAATTAGATGGAAAAAAAATCCTGGGACCGGATCTCAAAGTCAGATGATACTGCTGCCATAAGTGAAGATTTACAGGAGCAAGCTAAGTATGATATGGGCCAAAGCCTTCGGAAACTAAAGCAACAGTATCTTAGCATGCTGGAAGGAGCTGATCTGTAACAGCAGTGCGTTTACATTTCTTTTGATCTAAAATATACATTAGAATAGGAAGATTTCCTCTCTGTTTCCTTCTGAGTCTCCAATCAGCTTCAAATTAGTTACCAGCTCTGTAGCAGGAGAAAAAAAATGCTATAAACCACTATAGTTTCCAATTTTCTTTACAAAAAGATGTTTCCAAAGCCACACTGTATAATCTAGGTACTATTGGTTAACCTCCTTTTAGAAGTTGGTAGCCTTTTCTCATTTGTGTTGTTCAGCATTTTCCTACAAATTTTAGTAAATCCAAGTCTTCCTTCGAAAGTTCCAGGCATTTAACTACACCAGTGACTAAGTCTGCTTGGTTAAAATTATTATTGTGAGTAATCCTTGTGATTTCTGAATCATTTGGAATATCATATATCTTGAATGTGTAACATCAAACAATCTTAACATATTATTGGTCCTAAAGAGGTCTACCTGATATGATCAGTGTTTCTCTCTAGGCAACACACACAGCAAACTATCAACCTTTTCCTCCTTATCCTGTATTCTGATATAGGCTCTTGTGATTCAGAAATGATTTAAGCTTCTTTTAGAAAAAACATAATCCTCATATCTAAAATAGCATTTGTGTTGAAATTCTTTTGTTGAAAACTTGTGTTGAAATCAATGTCAAAACTTGCATTGGCTGGATATCCAAGGAACACAGCACAGTAATATGCACTTGTCTGTAAAGATGTGCAATGTCGGGAATCTATCTGGAATTCCTGAAATTGAAGAGCATAATTTTAAATAATACCTACAAAATGAGAAAATGAAAAGATAGTTTGAATCTCTTTTTCAATAATTGCATATGGATGAAATAACTTATGCTTCCATGAGTCATATTCATGAATTTTTGTTAGAAATCTCAGAAAATAGTTTCACTGAAATCAGTGTATAAACACAGCATATAAAGCACAAGTTATATCTACACTCAAAATCACTATTGAATAAAAGGAGGAAATTGCAAATTATGTGGGCTCTGTAATTTCAGCAAGTAAAACAATGCAGATCTTGTGGGAATAATTCTAATTCTGGGAAAGGCATCACAGGCAGTAATATACTCTATGTCACTTATATACTTTGTGCCACTTATAAATCACACAAGAATAGTTTTATGAAGTACAATGACCATAAATAATGGTTTGAATTTGTCATTAAAAGTTAGCTGCATTCTAGCAAGCAACTTTGCTGGATGAACTGTGATGTTGTTTACCGAATGAAACAATAAGAAGTCGATTTTTAAACTGCATCATAGGGTAAAAAGAAAAGATTGGGATGTGCATATGGAGAGGTGAGTAACATTCCCATAATGGCATGACTGGTACAGCCAGTTTGTGCACATAACCATGATGGAGCAGTTAAGTGCATCGAGGGTCATGCCTGAAGTTGTGGCAGTCTCTCTCTTTTTTCAGCTATCTGATAAGCAACGTATTAAATCCTTTCTGAAAGGACAATAACATTGAGTTCCATCAACCTTTTCATGGCTACATCTTTAATTTGCTATCTGGGATGTATTTTTATCAGCAAGATATGTTTATGGCATACAGAAAGAAACTATGGGTTAATACAATATTCATACACCATTTAAAATAAAACTGCCTGTAATTTGACATTTGCTTTTAAAATGATTCATTATAATGAATGCTTTACTGAAGAATGGAAGCAGGTAATCTCATTGGTTTCAAGACCAGAGAGCAAACTTTCCGCAATCACCATTTTCAGAAACCATCAGTCTTCTGTCCTGCACCCAAGATGTGTACAGATTAATGCTGTGGAGCTGACAGAAGAATCGGGCCATATAACACTTCCAGGTGGGCACCAAGGAATGAAGCTGATGTCAGAACATCACATCTTTAGCTGGGTTTTCTCGACTCAGGTGAAACACAGTTGTCCTAAAAGCACTCAGGAACCAGTATGCCTGCAGGGTGATAACGGATGCACATTCAGGCCTCCAACAACTGCCAAGAGGTACCGTCTTGGAGTAACTTTAGCAGCGCAAGGAGTGTTTACACCAGCTATACATAACCTGAATAGATGGTGTTACAGAAACAGTAATTGGAGGTTCAGAACTATATCTTCTCTATTTAATTATCACTCAACTTCATTTTCCACATTGCTTCACTTGGAATAGAGAGAGATACTAAACTGTACTGAAGAGTAAAAAGACTGATAAAAATAAAAGTAAAAAAAAAAAAGTCTTATAATATTAAGAACATTCAGATTAATACGGTGTGAAAAGGAAACTGTGAACTGCCTAAAAGCCATAATAATGTTATGAAATAACATACATATCAAGTATGTATGTACAAGTCCAGCTACAACTGAAATGCTAACATCTGAGGTGCAACAACTCATGTAGACTGGGCTCTTCCAATTCTCAGCTGCTACCAGATCACATGTTAATCCATTAGCTGGGAAATGCTCTATTTATTTCATAGTGCAGGCAGTACAGATAAGTTTTTATGCTGCAGGAACTGAGATATCACCCAGATTCTTCCTGCACTGAACCACTCCCATGAAAGATCCTGTTTTTAACTCACAGGGTTCTGCACAGGCAGCAGCAGAAATAGGTCACTAAATGCATTTTGTCTTGCAAAAGTGTTATTTATGTCATTCAGATTACTCACTCCCATTTCTCTTCTGTTATTTTCCTCTGTTTTTTAGTTCAGTAGCACTCAATGTGGTGAGTGTCATCAGATTGACAACAGGAGTCCAAATGAACTAAGTTAGGAATGTAAAAATAGGAATGATAGAAGAGACAGAAGTGGTCAGAAATATCATCTAGGAAAGAAGAACACTCTGCAACTCTCCCGTAATTTGTAGAAAGGAACCTAACTAGCTCACAAGTATAAAATACTTTTATTTAAGGTATTTTTCTAAACTGCACTTTTGCCAAAGCATCAAACATATCTGTGACATAAATCTGTGAAAAATCAAGCCCAATCTACATGAAGGCATGCTTAGGTTATACATAAGTCTTGTTCAGCAAACTGCAGGTTGCGTGTGTAGTTTGTTCTAGAGTTGTCAGGGTGTGCTGTGAAATAACTATGAGTTATTTACTGAGCTAATGAAAATACAGCACATTCACTTGTGAGGACACAAGCAAAGGAAATTTGTTTTCACCCACTAAAGGATGCTAATAACTCACTATAGCCTTCTGATTCAGCCAAAGCTATTAAACATTATCAACTTCTGTTCCATGCCTACAATACACTTCCTGACTTCAGCTATTCTTTGTTTCCTACTATTCAGTTTTGTAAAGCCAGTTTTTATATTGCTTGAAGCTTTTGTCATGTTCTGCTGGAGAAGTACGGCAGCTTCTTTTGCTCTGCATGTGTTTATTAAACTTTTGTAAAGAAATTAAAGAACCTGTTGTGGTTCTAAAAGATTTATTTACAAGAAAGGGAAATGGTATGAAGGATGTCTTCTTTTTCAAAGTCTGTTTAAAGAAATTCCTACTGATTGAAAAAGCTTAAGAGTGTGAAGTTATTGTTTTTTAAAATAAACAGCTGACTCAAGAATACATGCCTTATATATGAAAATACTTGATCCTGCCACTTTATTGTCTATGCAGCACAACCTGGCAGACTAGTAAGGTGCCTTAAAATCCAACCCCAATATGCCTATTAACTCTTGTTGCTCTTTAAAGCTTGTTCTTTGAGGTATTACCTTAGAAACCTCATTGTACTGGGTCAGTCAGAAAAAAAAAAATCAAGCCCACCACATGTTATGGGGGCTTTGACCTAATATAAATTTTAGGGAGTATAATTATTCAAATCTTTGTGTGTGGTATCTGTGTGTTATTACTGTGCTGAAAACATATAGCTTGCACTAGCAGACACTAACACTTCTCTGCTTAGGAGGATTCAGACAGTTGCTGAACATGCCTAGTTTCTGAATATCTTCAGTATCTTGTGGGGTCAGTGAAAAGATGCTTGGCTCCTTACAGAATCATGGTATCTCTTGCAGTTAATCACTAATGTCTCCAGTCAGGTAGACTTTTTAAATATGTACACAACCTGAAAAATGGGAACTATCCCACCAAAGTGGGATCACCGCGCTTAAATATTCTGCCTGGTTAGGGCTATAGTCAAGTCAGACTGCAAGCCAGGTCTTTGATGAATAATTTACATGCATGAATATATGTGTATTCAAGAAAGAGCCATGGGGTAGTATTCTTTACATTTTTAACACCAAATATGGGGACTGACTTTACTACTAACCTTGTGCTATGCTAAAACAGGCTTTTCCCTTATAGCAAGATGGTAAGTATAATGCTGAATCCCCAGGTTTTGTTGTATCTCTGTAAAACTAGTTACAAATGGATAGCAGAAATAGATAAAATCTTATCTTCTTTTGCAATAAATTTACTTTGTGGAAGCCCCACGGCACTCCTCTTCCTTTCAAAAACAAACAAACAAACAAAAACCTCTACTGAAACAAATGTTTAAATGATCACAAAATACCAAGCTGTCCTATGGCATGAGTCACATTTTTGAGGTATACATTCAGGACAAGTTCAACTGCAAGTTTTGGGCAAGCATGTTGTAAAAAAATAAAAATTATGTGAGCATATGACTTTTTTGGGGAGTACTTCCACCCACTATTTGAAAGATAAAAATGGCCAGTTGTTACAGTGTTTGGAGAATAAAGGTATCACAGCAAATGCGGTGGATGAGGTAGATGTCATCTATCTTGACTTCACCAAGGCTTTTGACACCGTCCCTCACAACATCCTCCTGG
Organism: Crypturellus undulatus; assembly: GCA_013389825.1. Taxonomy (NCBI): domain Eukaryota; kingdom Metazoa; phylum Chordata; class Aves; order Tinamiformes; family Tinamidae; genus Crypturellus; species Crypturellus undulatus. The sequence goes on from VWPW01006105.1 coordinate 599,456, forward strand.
ACAAGCTCTGGAGGTGTGGGCTGGATGAGTGGTCGGTGAGGTGGATTGGGAATTGGCTACATGGCAGAGCTCAGAGGGTGGTGATCAGCAGTGCGGAGTCTAAGGAGGCCGGTGGTTAGTGGTGTCCCCCAGGGGTCAGTCCTCGGTCCAGTCCTGTTCAATTTATTCATCAACGACCTGGATGAAGGCACAGAGTGCTCCCTCAGCAAGTTTGCAGATGATACAAAGCTGGGAGGAGTAGCTGATATCCCAGAGGGCTGCGCTGCCATCCAGAGGGATCTGGACAGACTAGACAACTGGGCTGTGAGAAACCTCATGAAATTCAACAAGGCCAAGTGCAAGGTCCTGCACCTTGGGAGGAATAACCCCAGACACCACTATAGGTTGGGGACCGACCTACTGGAGAGCAACCCTGCGGAGAGGGACCTGGGTGTCATCGTGGACAACAGGTTGACCATGAGGCAGCAGTGTGCCCTCGTGGCCAAGAAGGCCAATGGGGTCCTGGGATGCATTAAGAGGAGCATCTCCAGCAGGTCGAGGCAGGTGATCCTGCCTCTTTACTCTGCCCTGGCCACATCTAGAGCACTGTGTCCAGTTCTGGGCCCCACAGTACAAGAGGGATGTGGAGCTGCTGGAGAGAGTCCAGCGCAGGGCCACGAGGATGATCAGGGGCCTGGAACATCTGCCCTATGAGAAGAGGCTGAGGGAGCTGGGCCTGTTCAGCCTGGAGAAGAGAAGGCTGAGAGGGGATCTGATCAGTGTCTATAAGTACCTCAAGGGAGGCAGTGAGGAGGATGGGGCTGGCCTCTTTTCAGTGGTGGCCACTGACAGAACAAGAGGAAATGGCCACAAACTGAAGCATCAAAAGTTCCACAGGAACTTAAGGAAAAAATTCCTGACAGTGAGGGTGACAGAGCACTGGAACAGGCTGCCCAGAGAGGTTGTGGAGTCTCCTTCTCTGGAGATCTTCAAAACCCGCTTGGATGCACCCCTGTGCCACATACTCTTGGTGGTCCTGCGTGTGCAGGAGGCTTGGACTAGATGATCTCTAGAGGTCCCTTCCAACCTTAACGATTCTACGATTCTATGAAATGCAAAAAGATTAAACAATCAACCATGCTTTTAAATTGGTGGTATCAACTAAACTCACCCTTTAAAATTTCATGTTTACATGCTAGTTGCTCTTTTTCTGACCACTGTCAGTTTATCAGAAAATAATAAAAAACACATTAGGTAGTTTCTACTGAACCTGAGGGAAAGAGCATGAGAGGTGTTGAATTGTAGGGACAGAGCTGTCTCCTCCCTTCCCTCCTGCTAGGCAGAAGCTCCTAGACATTGGGAGATTTCACCGTTTTGAAGGTGTTGGATGCAGCGCATTGCAGAACGTCATGTTTGCAAGGCCTACATGAGGAACAGGAGGCTGCTCTGCTGTCCCTACTACAGAGAGGACATCCAGCACAATCCTCCCCTCTGCCTGAGGATGCACAGTTATACCTCAGAGATCACAAAGGGAAAGAGTCATAGCTTTTAAGAGTAAATATTAGGGGCTGCCAGGTGTACTACAAAGGCAAAACTCTGTTCCCCTCCATAGTATTTACATGAGCCTCAGGCTGCGTCATGGATGATTACCAAATAGGAAGCCCCAGCAGGGCCAGGGGTGGCATGAGCTCCATCAGAAGACAGGAGCCCCAGGAGTCTCTCTACATTGAGCTTAGCAAGCTTAGACTCTGGCTGAGTCTCTGTCTGAAACTCTGGCTTAACCTTGAACTCTGACTTCAGAGCATACTGCTGTCACTAGGACTCCAGATTAGCTGACACGAGACCCATTTCTTTGAACAGAGAAAGAAATACCATGACTGCAAATGGCTAGAACCATATAAATACAGAAAAAAAGTCGAACAGATAAATCTAAGACAAATAAAATCCTACACAAGAAAAGGGTTCCACTCCAGTTATTCATTCAAACTGGGCAATTAATTTGAATTGCATTCCATTTCTCCATGTCTATTTTCCATAATATTTCAGGAAAAGAGCTTTTTGCTGGCAGATCTCTTCATGGAAATAGTGAATTTTTACTGAGTAATATTGAATATGCCAAAAAGCAAACAATGCTTTAATAAATAAGAGCATTTCTGTTGGAAAATATTGTTGAAGGACTATACCCATCTGGCCAGAGAAGGAAAACCATGTCCAGGCATGAATGACCATTACTACACAAATGGCAAATATTCACATGGACTGTGAACAATTTAAAATAACGTCAGAACTTGGAAAAAGGGCATGATTGCAGATCATCATTTCACCAGCTAAAAATCAGTGAAAATAGTTTAAAAAAAAATCACTAGTAATTACCAAGAAAACAATATCTCACTTCCTCACCATTCTGAGTTACTGGTTCCATCCTAGAAAAGCCCTAATCAGATGGACAATTTCATTCAAGACTGCAGAACTACTCATGTGAGAAAAATGCTATCGATGCCAACAGGTCAATACTGCAGCAGCAAGGCTTACTCCAGAGATCTCTTCCTGAAGCATTTGCCTGGCCTATCTCAATTTAGTCTAACAGAAAGAATAAATAACAGCTTGAAGGAGACATCTGCTCTGCTCTGAAACATAGCTAAACTTCCTGTGCAGGTGGGAATACCGTATCAGTCAGTTCCCTTGGAAAAAGCATGGATGCTGTCAGAGTAAGCATTCGGACAGAAAATAAAGTGTCTGTTTTCCTCCCTGGCAACTGTGCTGCTGGGATGTCATTACACTTTTCCCAAGTGGAAATGTGGAAGTCCTTTAAGCATTTTTTTGTGTTTCATGTTCCATTTCGTGTTCGATACAGCTATTTTAGCATGGAATGACATATCTGTCTGTGTGTACAAGCATGCACAAATCTTATGTATCTGTATGTTTAAAGATGCATATTCACCAACACTGATACCAGTGTGAAATTTCAACCATGTGGAAGCTAATGGACATCTTTTTTATTGATTCCAGTGGGGTTTGGAGTTAATCCAGACCTTAATAAACCTTAATAAAACCTTAATAAAAATAAAGGGATTTTGTTAAACAAATTTTTAGATGATTATACCCCTTTTAATACAATATGGTTTGGGGGATCTTAGAAGCTTAGATCCGGTAGAAGGCTTTAGCCTTCTAATTGCTTCTAAATGCTCCAGTAGGATTTAGGCTTAATCTCTGTCTGCTGTTCGGAAGTGTCACTTCTGTCACTTCTGTCACTTGCACAGGTTTTATACAGACACTTTCTTGACAAAAACATCACAACCGAACCCTCTATTCATGAAATATAGATGGAATATTTAGTAAGGAAATAAACCACTATTATCAATGTTAAGTATCACTTTCTAGAGCTCGCTCTAGATTCACCTCCCACTAAACTTAGGCACCAATGGGAAGAGGGGAAAAGTGATCTTAGACTCTTTAGATGGTAAATGGAGAGAGAGACATCATTTTGATGATTTAGATCTAAAATCCAGTTTTCTCTACCATTTGTAAAGCAAGACTAAAGAGAGGAGGCTTAATTAGATACAGTTATACACAGATACATTCCTGCTATTTTTTGCAATTATTTGTAGCAAATCTGCACCACTTAAACATGGCAGCCCCCTTTGCTCCTTTAAAAAAGAATTGCCTCTGCATTTCTTGTATTAGAATGTTGTCTTTCCAATGGTAGATCTCAAGTTTCTGGTCCTTGAATATGAGATAGTCTAATATTTTGCAAAATAAAGAGCAAAGTGTCACAACTCTTCAGTTATAGTTTTGTCATAAACTGCACCGGAAGGGACATATATGAACTTGGACTTTACAACAGGATAGGAGACTTTGAGACTGATGTCTACAGAAGATATTGACCTGATCCTGAGGGAAAAATGAATGTTCTTTTTTAAATATTTATTTGGATTCTGAGAAGGGATTTCAAAGGCAACAGAGGAAGTGATGTAATTAACCTAGGAGGTTTCCTGAGACTTTTTTGGGACTCCAGGCCTAAATTCAGCACAACAGGAGTTTGGACAGGGAATGTGATCCTTTCACCTTAAGCTGTGATGGTATCTTCTCACTTCTAATCTGAGAAGCTGAATTTATCAGTTCCCATTTATTTGAAAACAAAGGATATGTCCAGATAAGGAAAAGGTTACAGAGAAAACTTATCCTTTTTCAGCTCTGCTCAACACTAAAATCTGCAGCATAACTCTTGAGCAGAGGGAAATTCAAATTTATCCTTAGTTTAGAACTGTTTTTCTCTTTGTTTATCAGAGATCGTGACTTTTATGAGACCATATGGGTTCATCTGCATTTGTTTCTTTCTGGTGCTTACAATAGACCAAAGATCAAATTCTCACTGGGGACTTCATGATAGACCACTCTACCATAAGCATTTCCTTGTTCCCAATAATTTTTATCAGTTAAAGAGATCCCATGAGGAACAGAAGACAGTATTTGTATCCACAAATTGGCTAAGAATTCTAAAATGAATTCAAACCGTTCTCAAGATTTTCTGAAGCATTTTGTAAAAGTATAAACTTCAACAAAAACTAAAAATATTTGTCTTCTCTGAATCTGAGATAGTGTCCAATAAATTTTCACAAAAGGAACATCCATGTTGAATAGTTGGCTCTGTCCCCCTGGCCATTAAATGAACATTTTCCTATGGAGTTATGAGTCATGTTCATCTTGCAAGAAGCAGTGCATAAGGCTTTAATAATACCTCAGGCTTGAATACGAGCAGAATTTTCAAGAAAGATTACTCTTGCTATCGGTAATCCTTGAGAATGTTCAAAACACCATGTCTAGCAAAAAGGTATCCAGAAACTTCTACTTCATGTGAAAAAAGAACTATTTTTCAGAAGTTGAAGGCCTCACTCAGCTCTACTATTGTGCTACCTTCATGATGACTCCATCTTATAACCTCTGTATCTTAAACCAGTCACAGAACAACTTGAATCAGACTTGTATCATGTGTAGCCAAGATTAAACATTTAAACTTTACTGCCTTTTTAAAATCTAAAAAACATAGCTGGATGTTAATATGACATGATATTTAGGAATCAGTTCATCAAATGTAGTTGTGTAAAAGTAAGATGTTATGCCTAGGCCAAAAGTACAGCCAATGTAGACAAACAGTCCTGAGGTATGGAGAAGGAAGGTGCTCTGTCTGTCTGTGCACTTACTGTGCTCAGCATAGTAATAAGAGCTCATAACTGTGAAGAAATAAATAAATTTACAGTTTTTCTTCAAGTGGTGGAAATTGTCAATGGTTTTAAACACAGCTTAAAATGACTGTGTAGTACTCTTTTCCCCTAAAGCCTTCCTAACAGTGTTATGGTGTTTGTCAACATCTGACTAAAAATTCTAGACTTTTCATTGCAGTAAGCTGAATTGTGTTTAACTGCACTGCTTTTAAGTGGTAGGCATGAATACATAATTGTTTAAAAGTTGGTACAAAAGCTCAGCATTGTTGTATGTGTAGCCAAGTACTGGCATTTTTTTTCCTGAGAAAAAAGGACTGTTACACAACAAACAGTAGAGAGACATCAGTTGTTTAAAACAAAATAATACTTATGTTCTGGATGGTACAACAGGCAAAGGCCTTTCTAGCACACCGCTACATGAAAGAATTATAATCTCTGGGTGTCACTGCCTGTTTGGGGTTCACTAGTCCCAGAGCAATAGGTTACGCAGGACAGGCTACACAGTCCACCCCTATCCCATGCAAAGACCGAGGAAGTACCAAGAAGCACAAGCCAGCTACGAGCTGAAGGAGGACTGGCTCTCCTCTCTGTTTCTCCCGAGTCCAGCAAACTTTGTACAGACACAGATGCTCTGAGAAACCTTAAACTCCAAAGAGCTGGATGACTGTAATATAGCCATAATCTAGAAAACACAATCACTGTTTTGGGAAGCAGAAAAGCAAAGGCAGGGAGTTCTGGAAGAGAAGAAAGATGACTTTAAGCACCTTCAAATGAATCCTGAGGCATCAGGGAATAGATGACAGGCGAGAGAAAAAGACTTATTTCACACATGTGAAAATTGTGGGATACATGTTGAGGAGAAGAATCTGCCAGTGAAAGACATATGAACTAGATAGAATCAAAAGGTGAAATATATATATAATATATGTATGTATATATATATATAATATATATAAAAAATTATCCAAGGGATTACTGGAAGGCACCCTCTGTGCACAAAGGCTGTTTCTCTTGATAAAGTTCCTATTTTCCTCCTATTTGCCTAGCCGGCCTTCCCACTGCCTCAAGCAATGGCACCGCTCTGCCATGCTCTCATCCTCCTGAGGTGACGTGTGAGGGCAGAGGCACAAGGAAGAGACGCCTTCTTTTCCATTCCTTGCTGAAGGAATTCGAACAGGAAGGAAATTCTGGCCATTTTACTAGATCATGCTTCCTCCTGTGCAGCACTGACGGCTTTGCTGTCTGTATACCTCAGCTTTCATCCTTTAGGTGCAGTAAGGCCTCATTTCTATCCCTCTCCGAAAAGAAATCCAACTGTTTGAACCACTTTCCTGGAAAGCGCACAGGACTTAGCTTCCACTTCATGGATAATTTGAAGATAAAATGTAAGCAAAGTCAAGCTCACCACTATCTTTGACGTAAAGCTGCTCCGTCTGTCCAGTTTCACAAAAGGATCTGGATCAGGTGCCTCTCCCTGGCCTGGCTTGCTGCCTGCACCGTTTTATCTCCTCCAGAGGAAGCTGGGCAGATGCTTTGCACTACACATCAAGGGAACGTGTCTCCTGATCCTCACAAGCAAGGGTTATTTTTAAAATGTGCTATGGGAAGTATTTGAATACAGACAACACTGAGGCCTTTTAGAGAGCTGCTTACCGAGCAGATTCCTCGATCTCTGCCTAATCATCTCTGTTTCATGGTTGACTGACTTGTCCCCAGCTTCCATGCTATTGTGTCTCATAGCCAAGTGGCAAGAAATGCAGCAAACATTGACTAAAAAGTGGAAAAATCTAAAAAAAAATCTAGAAAAGCGCTCTCTAAACAAAGTTGGGCTAAGCCTGAACTACTCTTCTGGCTTTAAAACAACTCTGACCTTTTGTTTTCATTTTTCTTTCTTTTTTTTTTTGGTCTAGGTTTTTACACCTTGTTGAGGTTGAGGATCCCTTGTGTTATACAAGCATATTTTTTATACTCTGCCCTGGACAATTCACAACTGAAGAAAGGCAGGAGGGGGGCACAGATGGCTAAGAAATAACAGAATATGTAACTTCTTTGGCCCAGTCAGAGCTTGTCCACAAGGAGCTAGATTTATGGCTACTTCTAGTGTGGCAAGATTTTTACACCTTGTTGAGATTGAGGATCCCTTGTGTTATACAAGCATATTTTTTATACTCTGCCCTGGACAATTCACAACTGAAGAAAGGCAGGAGGGGGGCACAGATGGCTAAGAAATAACAGAATATGTAACTTCTTTGGCCCAGTCAGAGCTTGTCCACAAGGAGCTAGATTTATGGCTACTTCTAGTGTGGCAAACTTGAAATCTGGATCCAAACATTCCAACTGTGGCAAAATTCCTCTCTAGACAGTTCAGGTTGGACCTATCCGTGGAATACTGTCAATGTTTATGAAAATCAAAATCATCCTTTTTTGTCCTTGAAACGAGACAGAAAAATGTTGTTTTGCAATGCCCACATTTGTAACACATGCTGCTGTTGTTACAATGCAGAATGGATCCAGTCTGGTAAAGATCACATTGCTTTTGATACATTTCTATGTCTTGACATGACTACCAGAAATTCTCTTGCTGTTACAGAGGCAGAATTGGTACTTGGGCTGTTTGCTGCGTTTCAGCGAATGCATTTGTTGGTCCATGATTATTTTGAAGGCACAAACTGAGTAGCTTGTTTTTTCCGTCCCTATAACTCCTACTTTGCCCCTGTGGGAGACAGAGAGGGCAGGGCAGGGTTTGTACATTTTGATCTCCTTTTAGCCTGTTAGGAGTTTTTTCCAGCAGCGCCGTCCCTCTTTCCCAGCAGGATCTTTCTTTCTCTCTTAAGTTTGTGGATACCCAGATTCCAACTTGCTTGGGGGCTATGACTCATCCTCAGAAGGTTTGGTTGCTTTGGGGACTTCTACTGTTGCTGCATGCAACAAGCTGTGGTGCAGTCTCATTGCTCAGCTCCTGCATTCCCTGCCTGCTCAGCTGCGCCTCCAGGGCTAAAGTAAAAAGGAATTGCTCTGTCCTTTTTAAAGCCAACCATTTTAATAGAAGTTTTGTACCATGAAGTACTTTTTCCAAAAGTATGCAAACTTCACTCTTTTTTCCTTCTAGATCTCAAAGCTGCTGATGGCTCCTTAAAGATAGAACCTACACTGTGCGGTAACTTTTAGGGCTGATCCAACAAGATGGCTAGACATGGTTAGCACCTTCTGTGTGTGTTGAAGTCAGTGGGATCTGAGGATACTTGAGACGTTATTATATTATCTGCACGTGGTGTAAATCATCTTTGTGACATACACTCAGGGACCAAGGTCAATCTTTTTATCCTCTGTAAAGAATACAGTTTCCCTTTTTCAGTGATGGATCTTCCTGACCAAGGGACTGGGTTAACTAGGGCTGTGCTGTGCTGGACTTAAACTAAGGCAGTTAATGGATTAGTTTCACACTGAGACTGGGTAACTCCTGTTTTTCCTAGGGTCAGACAAGCCCAGGTAACAGCATCCCTAGCCTTCACATACATAATGTAAAATGCTCTGCTAAAGGAAAAAAAATAGTTTTATGATTTTCTGACCAAGATGACTCCAAGAAAATATCTCCACTGACTCAGATTTGTTGAAGCAGTCTAGCTCTGGATTAAAAGCACGGTCAAAAAAAAAATCCAGGCAAGAGTGCAGTCAGCTTTTGCTTAACCTATTTCCTTTATCATTTCTAACGGAAGGGGAAAACACTAGTTAAAAAAAAAAAAAAAAAAAAGAAAGAAAGAAAGAAAACGCAAAGCAAGGAAAGAAATGCAAGCTCTGACCAGCACCTCTGATCTTGCCCTCACACGGAGGGCGACCTGTGTCGGGTCCTGCAGGCCGTGCAGGACTGCGCTGCCCAGCGCGGGCGGGTGCCCCTCCCTGCCCAGCCTCTGTGCGCGCCCGGGGGCACGAAAATCCCTCTGCCAGGCGTTGCATAAGGGAGCGCAGCTCCTTCCCGCTGCCCCGGGACGCCGCGGGCCTGAGCGGAACTGCGGCGCTGCCGTGAGCCCCTGCGCGCCCGCGGCCAGCGCGGCGGGAGGGCCCGGTGCGCACTCGGCCGTGCTCGCTTTTCTGGGAAAAAAAAAAAAAAAAAATCGAGCGCCCCTCGGGTCGTGCAGCAGGTGGAAGGAGGCGGCTCTAGAGCTGCTGACCCCTGGAAGTCCCCGCAAGCGCCGTGTCGCTGCCGGGGCAGGACCGGCCGCTGCTGCCAAATGAGCAGCATCGCCCCCCGCTCCGGCCGTGCCCGTGGCCGCCGCGCGGCGCCTCACCTTGACCACGTCGTCGTTGAGGTGCTTGGGGTCGCGGTTGACCAGGTCGATCTCCTTGGTGTGCACGTCGTGCACCGCCTTCTCGCTCAGCTCATCTGCCATCATCTTGTTGTTGGGCTTGTAGATGTTGCCCTGCTCCCTGACGGGCGCCGCGTACAGAAAGCCCTGCGGAGAGGCGCGGGCGGCGGGAGGGACGGAGCGCCG